>JAPSGF010000005.1:25645265-25745082 GCA_035772895.1 Perdix hodgsoniae | reverse complement strand
CCAAGTGGCCAGATGGATGTTCTGGTGAAAGCAGTGAGGAGTTGCAAGGTAGAATCACCCCAGGGCACGTGTGGCTGATCTATGGGGACACTGGTGGTGTTTCAGTTGAATGTTTTTGCGAGACATGACTTAGTTGTGCTTCTTGTATGGCCATGCAGACAGCAGTGGCTTCAGAAGGGAGGAGTGGTACATGAGTGCTTGACATCTGATAGAAGTCAGCATTGGTCAGCCCATGCAGTACCAGGAGTAACAAGAAATGCTTATTTGAAAGTTGCTCAGGCTGGTTGGGAATCAACAGCTAACAAAAAGTTTTGCATTTGGAGATAAAGCAACTTAGGGCAAGTATTGCTATTAGCAGTGATGCTAGCATATCACAGCATACTGCACATGTGACAAAGACAAAGAGATCATACAACACCTGTGGTGCTATATGCAGTGGCTCCCCAGTTCTTGGTGTGTTTTACACCTTTTGCAACACATACTAACCTCATGGTTTGTGACTGACAAAACAGGCTAAGTTGGCTGCTTCCCTTATGGATAGAAGGGACCATGTACTGATGGAACGTTGCAGTGATGGTGCTGCACCACAGCCTGGTTCAGATTTAAACTTATATGCAGTTTAAAGACGTGGTGTATATTGTTTGAAGGGTGTTACTTTTGAATATAATTCTTAGTCTTAGCCATTTGGGAAACTGAGTTTTCCCCTGTCTTAATCGCTGTGGCAGAGCTCCCCTATTTTCTGGGCTGGCGCTGCAGTTTTGGCTTTAAACTGAAGGAGTTGAGAGCTGGGTCCAAAGTGGCAATGCTATGCCATTGCAATGAGTGGGAGAATAAGCCAGGCCAACCAGAATAGTGACAAATGTTCCTTAGCTACCTCTCATGACTACAGCATCATGAGTCAGGATGTCAGCCATCTCAAGGGCATGTAGAAATTGTCCACCTCTAGGGAAACCTGTGTACTCTGCTCCCTTTACTTCTCTTAAGTGCATGTATACCAGTCTACACAGCATGAGAAGTAAACAGGAAGAATTAGGGATCTGTGTGTGGTCACAGAGCCATGGTCTCATTGCAATCACAGCAACTTTGTGAGACAGCTCATGTGACTGGAATGCTGTCATGAACATCTATGTACTTTTTAGGAAAGTCAGACTAGTTAGGCAGAGAGGTTTGCAGAGAGGCATAGGGCAAGCAGTCTACTCCCAGGGTAGTGAAGAGAAATTTGGGACTGTCTGGGGAGCTCTCTGACCCCAAACCACTCCTCCTGTAAGTGACTAGAAGGAGGAGGGAGTTGTTCCAACTCAAAATCATTCCCATAAATTAGAGTCTTAAAAAGTATGCATGCACTGCTTTTAAACATGCAGTTACTGTTGTGATGGGTTCTGGAATATCTGGGGGAGGAGTAGAAAGGGCAAGTGGCAGAGCCCAGTGCTGGCTGGGTGTTCAGCCTGAAACTGATGTATGTCTTGAAATGACCTGCTGGCTGAAGGGCCCTCTTCTTCTTCCCTTGTTGATCCAGAATGGGCTGACCATGTCTCTGTGGCCACCTCTGTGGCTGTCATCATCACAGTCACGCTGCCTCCTCTTTCTCTCCCCAAAATGTTCCATAGTGTAAGCATTGAGTGCTACAGAATTCTGCACTAACAGGTTTTTGGAAAGGATTTCTGTACAAAGCTGGTCTTCTGCTTGTGGAGTGGGTGCGTGTTATTTCAGGATGGGGCTGGATGACCATTTTTTATATCTTATTTTTCAGCTCATCACTGAGCTATGGCTGCTGATTGTGTCTCGTAGTTATAACTGATGATGTGTTTTAACTACTGGCTGTGATGTGAGGAGCTCAGGGTCTGTGTCTTAGCAGATACAAGCAGATATATTTAAGATGCTGGTGATAGCCTTTTAATGAGGATATATACAAAGCAAAACAAGTGTTGTTATCCCTTTCAGTGAAGCACAAAGCTGTGTGTACATACAAGGAAGCATCTTTGACAAATGGGTAAGAGTTCACATAACTAATATTTTCATATACCATCATGGATCAGGACTAATGTTGCCATAGGAACGCTAAGACTGAGAATTCTAAATGGTATGCGATTATAAGCTAAGATTTGTCTTTTGCTTTGTTTTTATTTTCAGAAATACCAATGAAATCTATGTTTTTTACTTACTGTGAAGAAAAAAAAAATTAGCCAAAGAAAGATTACAACGTAAATCTTGGTATGCAAATGTATCTGCTTAGGGAGGCAAACTGAAAGGTAGTGTACATATAAGCTGCATGTGGGAGTGAAATGTGTTCTCCATCTAGTGTTTAGCATCATCATGCTATCAATGGCTGAATGATTTCCTGCACAAGATTTGATGCTTCTTCGGTATTCATTGATTTAGAATGTTTAATCTCAGCTAGTATCAGAAGGTAGAAGTCTGGTCAAATATGTTCTCATAGGAAGCACACAAGGACAGTTGTAAGATGTAATTTTGATGGGGAGAAAAACTCAACTGACTGCGTAACAA
The DNA here is from genome assembly GCA_035772895.1 of Perdix hodgsoniae. Classification (NCBI taxonomy): domain Eukaryota; kingdom Metazoa; phylum Chordata; class Aves; order Galliformes; family Phasianidae; genus Perdix; species Perdix hodgsoniae. The sequence goes on along the minus strand of JAPSGF010000005.1, from coordinate 25,742,577 downwards.
AGTATTTAGTGACTTCATTCTCACAAAGTGGTCCTCCTTTGAGTAGGTCTTACCTGAACACAAGCCAAGCTGTAGTACAATCTAACAGAGCATAGGCAGTGATTGTTGCAAAATTTAGTTTTATTAAAAAAGAAAAGGAGCTACAGTGAGATTTCTGCCAGCTCTTGCTAGCATTTGAAAGGTAAGCACTTTCAGTTTTCCCCATTGTCTTAATTTAAAAAAGAAAAAAGATTTTGGGGCATGGAAGTTACTACTTGGTGAGGAAGCTTACTGAAGGTTTCTCCACCTCTGTACTCATTAAGTCTCTCTGAGGTTTTTGGCCCTCGTGTAAAAGATGGTGGGTACCAACAATGACTTCTGACAGAGGTAACCTGTGACATCTTCATAGCTGTGATCATGGGAGGGGAGATCCTTAGCTCTGTTTGGGAAAGGAGAGGCCCTTGCTGAAAGGCAGAGGTGGTGTACTTTGAAGTTCTGATGTGATCATTGTATGAGGATGTACTTGGAAGAAGGGAGTGGATTTAATGTGCATTTTGGTGGACTGCAAAAATGGCAATAGGTATGGCATGGTGGGGATCTCCTGTAGCCTTGACTAAGGCAGGTGCCACTGTTGGCAGGAAGAAGTACTCCCTTGCTGTTCTTTGCATCTTACCTCTCTCACAGGGTGTGGAGTTGGCTCTCCATGTGGCAAGTGCTGATGTTTCTTTCAGTGGTGCTGGTACCAGAGCAAGCTTAGGAAACCTGTGGTTTTGAATTACTGCCTTTTTTTTCCCCTGAAGTAGTGCTTTGATGCCTGTAAAATTTTGGTCTAGTTTTGGTACTGAAGGAATGCTGAAGAAACTGTAATCTTACCTGATTACAGCCTTATTACATGCCATAAAATTGATTAAAAACTATGTTCAGAGCAATTAAATAAAGGTATTATGGTATTATGACAGTATATTGAGAAGCTAGTGTTTTCTGACTCTTCTGATTTCTTGTCACTTGATCAAATTGGATTATAAGACAAGCCAGCCTATAAAACATGGAGATCTTCGATTCAGACAGTGAATTCCTTATTTTAAACTTTCCTCTCTACGTATCTAAACCAGTTAAACCAGTGATGCCATTGAATATTTCTATGTGCTCAGGTGCACACCACTACTATCTAGCTTGAGAAGCAAACTTTAAATCATGTTTGCTTCCAAATGCCTACTCAAAACCAACCTGTCCAGTATTTGATATTTTTTCTCCCCTTCTCATTATATGGCTTTGGTAGCCAGGGAGGATTGTGCACTGCTGATATGATTGTTTTTTACCAAAATGGAAAATGAGCTTTTCTCAGTTTGTTTTGAATTTTAGGTCATATAGAATATCTCAGAAGTGCTTAACAGTTTAAGTTGCTTTTAAGCAGAAAAACTTGATTTTTTTTCCAGAAGTACAGTATATGTCAATTGTTACTTTATAATATCTGTTGTGACAACATGATGTGTCTGTAGGCTGGTTGCAAACAAAAGCCTAGTCTTTTCCTCTCCTGTTACTTCTGAGAAGAATGGGATTCCTCTTGCACTGATTTAATGTAGGATTTTGTAAGTGCTGGTATTCTGGCTTAGGAAGTTTTAAAGCCAGAGAAGCTGGAAGCATTTTAAGAAAGAAGCAGTGTCTGAACTTGTCAAATGAATGCATGGAAGGGAATGAGCTGGTATGAATGTCAATCCTGCTGCCTACCAGCATGTTGGCAAAATGGTTGGTGCTCATCTCTTCAACAGCTTGAAGTTTGATTCCAAAAGAAATAGGGCTTGGGCAACTGCACTGACTGATGGTGCCATTCCCCTTCCCCACAGCTGTTCAGCTTCTTGGCTGATTTCAGAAAAGCTCAAACCAGAAATAGAGGTTGCAGATATTTGCAATCAGTGAGAACTCTTTCAGGTTACATAAGAAGACTTCATATCCCTTCCCCAAATAATACCTCCACCAAGAGAGACTTTGGTGAAGTGCCTTTTCAGTGTTGCTACTCTGTGCTGAAGCTTAGACTGGAGAGATAAATGCATAGGACAGCAAGTTTCATTAGTTGAACTGCTCAGTCTTTTCTGTTCTTGTAAATAGCATTTTGTGTAATAAAATGCTCTCTAGTCTGTGGATTAGATGTTCAGAAATATCAGCTTTGAAATGGCCTCAGCAAATTTTAATCCAGCTCTCTTCAGCCATATGCTGTAGGAGATTCTCCCATTATGGGAACAATTACACTTCCATTCCATCCCCAGAGGACTTCTGTCTCATTTGGTGAACAGAAGTATTTAATGAGCAGTGATCAGTTATTCAATATTTTGCTTTCCTTGTTGTTCAGTGGGATTGCCTTAGGCCTTATTTATTACCGACCCTTATTAAATGCTGCTCCAAAGACAAGAATTAATTTTGTAAGCTCTTTACTGACCTACTGGAGTATTTCAGATGCTGGTTTACTCCCTGAGACGTGAGGATGTGTGTTATCCTCTTTATTGTATCTGAAGGTCACTGTCCTGGTACCACTTCTGTGCATGGCTGCTGCTCTCTTGCAACAGTGGTTTGGGGCCAGAGGCCTGGTGGTCAAGTGGGACACTTGGGAGGAGCAGAACTTTGCTAACTGACTTTGGAAATGGTTGGCCTTATATCTCTGTGACAGACAAAGGAGTAAAGCTGTCTTGGTTTACAACACACTGCTCCCCAGCTGTAATTGCACACATTTGTGAAGACTAGATTCAGTTTCTGTATCTCCAAGACCTTGCTCCAGAGTGTTACTATGGAGCTTTTTAAGAGAAAATGTTGGTGGATTCCTTAATACACAATACAAATCTCAATCCCTCTCACAAGTGTTTTTAATTTAACCTTTAAACAAAGTCTTATTCTAGGCTAAGCCTGGCATTCATAAACTACCCCCAAATTGCTGCACGTTTCAGTGATATCAGTATATCACATTTCTGATAATGTCAATAGCATGCCTTCTGTGGTGAAACTCAAATGTTTTCAAACAGATGCATAAAACTTATACTAATATGTTACCATGCATGTACCCAGCATGTTGTGGGTAGCTTAGTTATCCATACTGCTTCCTGGATCTTTGATTTTATTGACACTTCCTCTTCTGTTTGCAAGTACAAGGTCTACCTTTCAGAAATCAGTTGCTTTGGGACCTGGAGTTGCATTTCTGCAGAGAGGAGGCCGGGTCAGGTCAACCTGTGCATGGGGGACTTTGCTTAGTTGAAACGGCTGTGTGCAGACGCTTGTCCCTCCTTGTCAGAAGTATCATAATGCCCTCAGTGCTACAAAGGGGCATGGGAACTACCTTATTTGTGGGTGCTGCTTACAGCATAGGTGACCAGGGTATTTTTTGTATTCAGTAAAATCACCTGCCGCGATGTGCCTGATCTTTGGTATTCCCTCTACTGGAAACCAGCAATGATTTGCCAACTGATCCATTAAGAGATTCAGATTTAGAGCTTCCAGTAGCTGGGGGTCTCTTTTAAATGTAGCCAATTGTCTGAGTGGTCTTCAAGTGTTCAGTGTTATACTGAGGATGTGCTCTACTCAGTGTAGTGGGATGGTATGGTCCTAAGGGCAGAATAGAACTTGAAACTCCATGTCTTCAAACAGCTTTGCATCGATCAAGAGCATCACTCGTGCATTAGTTTTAATTTGCCAGTTAACTTTTAATCCATTACTGGTTGGTAAGCTGATGTTTCAAGTGCCATTGACTGGCTTTGAGTACTTTCTCTGCTGCTGAAAACGAAGCGCGAGCTGTTTTTCCTATCTTTTTCTGTCATAGCTATGTCAGTTAGTGCTAAAAACCTCCAGCCAAATAGCTGCGCTGGCAAAAACTCTAATGAAGGTGCTGTGATATCAGCTAAAAAGTTTTCCCTCTGGTGCAGATTTAATTCCATTTGGGAAACTGATTTAAATTACAGCAGGCAAAATAATGCTTTTGAGTATATAAGCCCTGTCTCCTGTGAGGTTTTGCTGATAGTCGTACCAGCAAAACCTTTTAAAGTGCACAGAAGCCCAGAGCAAGCAAGAGCTAACTTGTAGTTCTTAATATGGTAACTTTACTGTCTTCAGTCAAGATTTAGATTAAAAGAATAAACAAATAATTAAATATAAGCTTTCACCTGGGAATCAGATTTTAGCTTGTTTTACTTGGGAAGTGTGGAAGGCTACACCTGAAAAATTTCTCATTCTTATGGTGTCCCATCTGTGACTTTCTTCTTTTTTTTCTTCCCAACCCCCTCCTACTCTTCTCCCCTTTGCAAACAGAGCAATAGAAAAACTGAACGGGTTTCAGCTTGAAAACTATTCCTTGAAAGTTGCATATATCCCCGATGAAATGGCAGCACAGCAACCTCCGCAGCAACATCCCCAGGGACGACGTGGATTTGGACAGAGGGGCCCTCCGAGGCAGGGCTCACCCAGTGCAACCGCGCGGCAGAAACCACAGTCAGATGTTCCTCTACGGATGTTGGTTCCCACGCAGTTTGTTGGAGCCATTATTGGGAAAGAAGGAGCAACCATCAGAAATATTACAAAGCAGACTCAGTCCAAGTAGGTTACTGTAAAGATGCTACTTTCAGTTTCAATGTTGTGTCCTTGTCTACTGTGTGAAAGGAAAAGCAAAATTTCTGCTTCTTCTGTGGGACGTGTGTGTTTACAGTCTGTTCAGCAGTGTGCCTTGCTACGGGAGCTGCTGGGAACACTTTGCCTTAGCAGTGTAAGTGTGTTTTCTGCTGTGTTCTGTGTGTGTGCTGTGTCTTAGTTTGTACGTACTTTTTGTTTCTGAAAGGAGCTCAACCTTACAGGTAGAAGGGGGAGGATTCTTTTTTTTTTTTCCTTTAAATCTGGAATATTTATGTTACTGAAATGTTCTCGGTTACAGGGTGAGATTGTCTCCCACTTCTCCTGTGATACTGTTATAGCCTTTGAAAAGCTGCTGTTTCCTCAGCAGCATCGTTTTTGGAGACCAAACATTTTTGTTCCAGCTCGTGTAGTCAGTGCTGCTTTCTGTTCTGGGATGGCAAGTAGTGACTTTAGGAACGCATAAATCATATACAATTCCACAACAAATGAAATTAACTGCAAATATAGAAAAATTTGGACAAGATTTAAGAACTTGATTCTGCCCTTGACACATATTCAGATACTTGCCTTTTATTTTTTTTCCAATTCACTTTGAATGAAATTAGGCAGTGCAGGTAGGATGATATTGATGCCAGAGTTACTTAGCAGATGTACTAATAAGACTCTGGGAATAAGAAGGGAAACGGAAAACTGAAATATATTGGTCTGCAAAATGTGTAGGCAGTTTCGTGACATATCCAAGCCTTTAAGTGCTTATTGTAGCTTTAGTTTAATTCAGGGTATTCTTTGGATTTAAATTTGTTTTCAGTGATGGGTGGGAAGCTGGGAGTAGGAATAAGAACCTTCATCTCTTCCTTACACCTCATTCTAACTTATCTAATGTGAGTATGTTCTTTGCTATCAAATTGCAGACCATGCCAAAACACAGATTAAGGAAATACACAAGGCAAAAAGCAAGCTACTAATTGACCCAAGAAGCTTTGAGCAGTAGGGTCCAGAGACACGGAAGGAGATCGTTTTTTAGAGTGTGTTAAATCCCTACCCACAAGGAAGGCATAAGCACAGATGCAGGGGAAGGTGGGGGTCACAGTCAGAGAATTCTTCTAGGATTCTCCAAAGAGCACAGGATGAAAAATAATGCCTTGAGTAGTACAACAAAGAAGAGGCCCCCTGCCCACCATACCCAGGATTATCTTGCGAACTTCAATTTCTCATTAGCATGCTGTAACCCAGGAGACTGTTCCCTATGTTTAACAACAAAGATTTAAGAGATTTGTGGTGTCCTAACAAGACTTGGTTGTAGTTTGCCTATGGGCAACCAATTCTCAGGTGATATCTAAAACTTCCAGGCTTCTTTACTATAGTAACCTGAATTAGAATTTGGCATAAGAAAAGTTCTTATCTCTTAAAAGAAGGCTGAACAGAGCAGAAACAATTGCAGGTTGCTAGCTCTGAGGGTATGCTACTTCAAGAATGATGTTTTTCCTGTTTGGGGGATTGAAAAAAGAGAAGTCTATTTCCAGTTGCACTGAGGATTGTCGTGGAGTTCTCAATGTTGCATTGTGAAACAAAATGATTTTTCAATATCAGAACTAGGAAAAAAAAAATACAGGGGTTGAGAGGAGAGTAGTGTGGTTGGTTGTTAAATTCAGAAACAGCTATGATTTGGGGGAAAAGGGGAGGGAGGAAGCAGAAAGAAGAGATGGAAATAGAAATAACCTGCAGTTATTGGCAGAGTACAAAAAATATCCAAGGTAATATCCAAGGTATTGTTTGTGATTAATTTTAAGTTCTATAGCTACATAAAATGTGATGTAGATTCAAGCTGCTAGTTTCAGAATGTCAGAGAGTGGAGCTGGAGGAAAGGTAAAGGCAGGACAAATTTTAGGTTTAAAACACAAGTATTCTTTAGGATAAATGCAAACACTACTTTCCATTTGTTAGTGGAGAAGTGCTAGGAAAACCTGTTGTTGAGGTCGTGGGAACACCAAGAAGGAACAAAGTCTTGCTGTACCTATAGTTGCAGACATTATTAGTGGAGCGATGGGGCTGCTGACAAACATTTTGGGAAACCTTTATGAAATGTTCTTTTCAGTGGGTCATCACAGATTGTCTATCTAATGTCTCCTCTGAACGCAGTTTGAAGAATGAAGATCCTAGCATCCAAATAGTAAAAAGGTTGCTCCAAAAGTAATCCTTCCTATCTATTTCTGTGGAAATTAAACCAGAGACAAAGAGCACAGTAACAATATTTAATAGAGCTGTTTCACAGCTGCTAGGATGGTGCTGTTGCTAGGAAAATGTTGCTCCTGCAGCTCAACCTTCACTGTGCTAGCACCCACTGTTTGGTCTCCACTACTGCTCAGAAAGCTGACACTGGGTGTCAATGGATGCAGATTCGTCCTCCTGGAGGAGGAATTCAGTGCTACACCTTTGCTTCATACACACTTCCATGTCAGACACCATTTTGTCAGACTGCCCTCTGCTGCCATCTATTTTATGGCAACATAATGTTATGATTTATTGGCAGGAAGGTTCAGCCTCTACTGCTGTACCACCAACATCTGCCTCTGACATTGTGGGCCAACATTGTAAGAGGTATTATTTTCAGAGCAGCCCTCATATTCAGGGAATGTTTAAGTAATTCTATCCTCCTGAAATGAAACTACTGAAATGTAGTTGTTGTTAGCTCAAAGTTAATTAGTTCTATGAGAGTTGTATGTATGCAGAGTGTGCTGTACAGTATGTGGTTACAGTTGTTTTTCTTTCTTTTAAGAATTGACATTCATCGTAAAGAGAATGCAGGTGCTGCTGAGAAACCAATTACCATTCACTCAACTCCTGAAGGCTGCTCAACAGCTTGTAAAATCATTATGGAGATCATGCAAAAAGAAGCTCAAGATACTAAATTGTGAGTGAAAGGCATTTCATTGTGAAGGCATTAAAAATTCTAAATTCTTGTTGACTTTCAAGAAGGGTTCTTAAAATCTATTAAGTAGTGAATCTTTCCTCTGTTGCTATTTGTGCTTAACTAGAGAAGTCTTGCTTCTACCTTCTAGGGATGATTTAATTGCTTAAGTATCTCCAGTACCTGTCTACATTCCCAGCTACTCAGTGCCTGTAATTTTGAGGCAAAATGGAGCAAATATTGAAAGTTTTTGAGGCACTATTATCTTTAGTGAACTATCACTAAAAGCTTTTATACCTTGCTTCCTTCCCAACAACTCTTGCTACTTCAGTAGGACTTCTGTTTGCAGATACATGACAAGAAATCTTTAATTGATAGTGCTGAAATAGCATTGCACTTGTGTTCATTCTGTTTCTCTTATAAAAAGCATGTGGGGGTGAATGGGAGTGATAGACATTTCTGTGAAAATACAGTTTATCCATAACACGCATAAAAGTTTGCACTCTGGTCTTCAAGTCTCACTGGGTGTAACCTCCATTACAGTACGGAAGAAATTCCCCTGAAGATATTGGCACACAACAACTTTGTTGGTCGACTTATTGGCAAAGAAGGAAGAAACCTGAAGAAAATTGAGCAGGACACAGATACTAAAATCACGATATCTCCGTAAGTTTTTGGTCATATAATATTTTAGTGAAATGTTCAATGCTGCTGTAGTATGTCTGTTAAGGTGCAGAACTCTTATAAATGTTGCATGTTTTGAAGAATGAGATGACCGCGCAAGGACATGATTTAGTGGAGGGCTGTTAGTTAGGGAAGTATGGTTAGGTCATGGTTGGACTCGACAGTCTTTAAGGTCTTTTCCAACCTGAGTGATTCTATGAATCTATGACATCCTTTTGGAGCTACATTCAGAATTTGGGTTTAACTGTTACCTAACATCAGTTACAGCGCATGTAAACATTGATTCTTCATTGCAAATTCAGCTAACAGCACCTAAAAATAATAGAAACTATGTGAAGCTCACCTTAGAAATACATTTTAAGTGTGTGTTGTTTTAATATATTATGCTGTGTGCAAAGAATAATGTTTTAAACTACAAGGTTGGACTAGTTCTGAGCTGTGTGTGAAAATGTGTGAAACTACCAGTGTTTCTTGTAAGCATTCTGGCTTCTGATATAGATTAATTTCTTGACAAGAGAGAAAGAAATCAAATGAATACTGAAAAGAGTATTTTTAGTGGTAGTTCTGTCCCTCTCCGATTGCTAGCAGCTGAACTAGGATATTTTGACTAGACTGCTTGGATGTTGGGGAAATTCTTTAGAGAGAGCGGTGAGGTGCTGGAACAGGCTGCCCAGAGAGGTTGTGGATGCCCCGTCCCTGGAGGTGTTCAAGGCCAGGTTGGATGGGGCCCTGGGCAGCCTGGTCCAGTATTAAATGAGGAGGTTGGTGGCCCTGCATGTGGCAGGTAGGCTGGAGATTCGTGATCCTTGAGGTCCCTTCCAACCATGGCCATTCTGTGATTCTGCATCTATGTAACAGATTCTGGTCTCTGAGTTTGTGAAGGTAACCAAGACCTATTCAAATTTATCTGAGATCAGGCAGGAATTTTCACTGTAACGGGAAAAGTCAGTGAGGTGAGGGAGGAAATCACTGATTAAATATCTCTGGAGAAGTTTGGCTGCTAATAGTAGTTTTACCCTGGGGAAATATCTTCAGAGAACCTCCTATTCTGAATAACGAATGTTCTGATGTGAACTTCCAGGCATTTGACAGCACTCTAGACTTAAACTTTAGCTGAAAAAGGAAGACTTATAGGTTGTAGGAGAAGGAGCAAGGCTGAAAGATGCATAAACATGTGTGAAGAGATGAGAAGAAATGCAGGGATGAGGGGGAAATAATGTGCTGCGGGAAATAACTCAGGTGGAAACTAGGAGATGAATGGCTTTAGTCAAAATGAAGAGTACTGGAGTTTAATGCTGTAACCCTTGCATTTTCTGTGGGCAGTTACTATTTACTATTTCACAGCAAATGACTTAGTGTTTACTGTTCTGTTGTGAGGATTTGGAGACTGTAGTCTGACTGGGTTTGAGCCTTTTCCCCTGCTTTCTTTGGGAGTCCATTAGTTCTTAAGGAAAGAAAATGTCTTGCAGTCTGTGTTTCTGGTACATCTAAAATACCTTGAGCCCTCTGGTGGGGCTGAGTACTGCTCATATTCTGCCTGTCTGATACTTTTCATTTCATGTTGCACCTCAGCACATAGTACCTATGTAATGCCAAACCTTACCGTGGTAATTCCTTTTGGATTTGCTGTGAGGGCAGAGTTTCTCTAGATTATTTTAGAACAGTCTGAGCGACATTCCAAATTGACGCTTCACTCTTTAGAGGGAGTGACACAATTAGATGTCACTGCAACAAGCTAACAAGCCATGGTGACCCTCTACTTTTTGCTAATTAATTGTGCTTCTGTTTCATCCATAGATTGCAGGATTTGACACTCTATAATCCGGAAAGGACCATTACAGTTAAAGGCAGTATTGAAACTTGTGCCAAGGCCGAGGAAGAAATTATGAAGAAAATCAGGGAATCCTATGAAAATGATATTGCTGCTATGAATGTGAGTTGTTCTGTGGCATGAATCTCTTTTGGCTTAGATTGGAAGGACTGGTAGAGGTCATATGGCCGAACAGTGACCTCTTTCAAACCTAAATGGGGTTGTGTGATACCTTGCTCCTTTTGGGACATCTTCATGGATGGAGTTGGCAGTCTCTATGGAGAAATTCTAGTGAACAGAATTTCCCTCTGTTGCCACTTGTATTTGTTTATGAGCCTTGGGTGTGTTTTTGTTGTTTTTTTATCATCATTTGTTATTTTAATGAGGGTTTCCTCTGCTAGTTTGCTTTAAGATAATTTAGATTGAGGAAATGAATGACAATTTTACTTTTTTGTTGTTGTTGCAGAAGCCTGAAATGACTGTGTTCGTGCTGTTTTGGTGTATATGCCATATTGTATAAGTTTCTTAGCCATGTTCCCTAGTCTCTTGATGTTAAAAGCATAACATATGGAAGATGGATCTCTCCTGCTTTCAATTATTCAATTTAAGAAGGCTATATTAAAGTTTTTCTTGATATAGATGATAAAGACATTCAATTATTCAGTGATTGGTGATTATCTAATAAAAACAACACGCCTCATCAGTTTGCCAAAGTATTACTAATGCATATTGGGGAAAAACCTGAGATGGCTGATAAGCCACAAAAAGCTTCTTGTGTGTCCATGTTACCAAATCTTATGGTCTAGGATCAGACTGGAAATATCTTCAACTTTACAGTAGTCTCTGATTTTCTAGGAATGGCTATTCATTATGGTTTCTCTACTGGCTAGAGAGAGAACTGTTTTTCCCCTTCCTCCCATGCTGTGCCATGTGCAGGAATAAACTACATATGAGTACACAAAGTATTTTATTGTGGTACATCTTTGCCTCATATAGTGAGCTCTGCTCTGCTGTTTGGCAAAGGTGTGGCAAGCAGAAAACTGTCTCTAGTAGTTAGTACTGGGTTGATTTCATAGTTATTTGCGATTATAGGGTAGATGGTAAAGTTTTTGGCAAGTTTTGTGTCTTGCAATTGGATTACCTCGATGGCCTGAGATGGTGTCAGTGTCTAGCTGAAATATTTCTAAAGCAAAGTTCTGTTAATAGGCAATAATTTGACAAAGTCAGAGATGGTGCTGAAAAGTGTTGTTGCAGAAAACATGCTTCCTTGTAGTTGGTGCTACCAACTGTCTTGTGTGGTCAAGTGAGGGACATGCAACTGCATAGCTGATGTTTCCCCATCAAGAGCTGATGGGATCTCAGTTTATCTTCTGCAGGCATGGAAAGGAGGATAAGGTTTGTAGTATGCATGATAAAGCAGGACTTGTTCATGGAATTTCTCTGACTGTATAGCACTGTTTTCTTTAGTATAAAGCCAGAATGATTGTCTCTGGTAGTTTGTTCACACTAGAAGTAAATGGTGCTATGCCCTGAATTCCCTGCTATGAAGTCTGTGATACACATCACTTAAGTTGTAGTAAGGAATTCCTAGCTATCTCATCTAATGAAAATAATCTTTTTAACATTATTGGTCGGTACATGCATTAGGGAAATAAGTCTGAAACCAAGTCCTTGGGGTAGTGGAGATGGGGAGAGTTGGGGGTGAAGTGAGTATTAAGGAACATACTGACATCTTTAAGAAAGTTTAATAGCTTATTATATAGCCAGCTAGGATTTTGATTAAACTTAATCAGAATCATAAATCTAAAATTACTCTTCTGCCATTGCAGCTTCAAGCACATTTAATTCCTGGATTAAATCTGAATGCCTTGGGTCTGTTCCCACCTTCTTCTTCAGGAATACCACCTCCTGCAGTGAGTGTTGCCTCTGCTGCTGCTGCTGCTTCATATCCACCATTTGGGGTAAGACAACTCTTCAGTTTGAGTGATTAGTGGATGGTAATGCTAATCTCTACAAAGCTGATGTTCCAAAATGAAAGAATTTGCTGATTTTTGCCAAATTACCTTGAAGACCTTAGAACAGAACAGCTGTGTTCTGTCGGTTTTCTAAACATTGTTCGTCTTCTTGCTTCACACACTGAAAATATTTCATGTAGCTGTGGTTGAGAACAGATGCTAATTGGTCCTTTAGTGAAACACTCAGTGAAATCAGAAAATAGTGTTTTCTGGAAAAGTACTAGATCTTGTTTTCTAGAGAGCTTGAATTATTACACAGAGAAATTAGATATGAAATGGAATTTTAGAGTTGCTGAATGTTTGCAGGTAACAAGATAATAGTCTGTAGTATTTCCTCTGATCTGGAAGGGGAAAAAAAAAGATCTGTAGTTGTGAAGCAGAGATCTGTATGTAGACAAAATGTTTGCTTGTAGCTTTCAAAAGAGCTTGTACATGTATAAAATAAGTATTGCTAAATACATGGAATTTAAGTGACTTGGATTAATCTCCATAAAACCTTGATTTGTGCCACATTACTCTCGAAGAGATATGTGAAAAGGCGCAGTAGAATCCACTGCTGCTTAGTAATAGTTTGACTTTTTTGCTACTGAACAGAAGATAATTTGCTGTGTTAGCAAGTTCCAGAGCTTTTCTAGAAAGAGAAAGTGCTCTGCTATTCAAGAAAAGACAACCTTGTTACATAGAGTAATGGATTAGTAATCTCTTTCCTGCTTCTGGTGACAGTGGTTGTTGTTAGCAACTCAATGTAAGATTAATTTTTTTAAAATGAATGCTTCACAGTAGATAAGGGAGCTTTATAAATGCTGTGGCTGACTTCCCCCTACTCTTTGTTTAACAGTAACATGTAGAGAGAGAGGTCTGAAACTCTCCATGAACTAGAACAGTGAAAATGCAGCACAGCATTCTGAAGTTCTCCAAATGACTCAAGTGGCCTACACAAATTACACTAAAGGGAAGCTATTGCCTAAATATTTTTCCCAGAGGAAGAAGCCAAGAAAATGTCACTGAAAGGAACAGGAAAATTCCACACTCATAACACTGCTTGTGGGAATGAACAACTTGGGTGTTATGAATGTATTATAATTTATATTCAGTATAATAGTGGCTTTATCAGAAAAAAAGACTCCAATGAGAGCCACAACAGAAACATGTTTATGCCCAGTTATCTTGCTGCTAAGAGCAATGCCTCTCTGACAAATATTCCCTCCCCTCTAATTAGTGGTAGACTAAACTAACAAGAAACTGGTTTTTCCTTCATTGTATTTTGCAAAATGCCATCTGTTACTGTAATGGAATGTCTCAACTTATTTATTCTTTTTAAAGACAAACTAGAGATGATTTGTTAATAGTATATAACCTCCTTTGCGTTGGTGATTATGAAAAGTGTAGCCTCTTTATTCAAATTTGCATACTACTTTACTGTTGAGAGATTTGTACTGTAAAACTGTAGTTCCTCACTTGTTTTGTTTTTCTATTTTTTTTCCCTTGTATCTTTTTTTCTTTTTACCTTAAAACATACCTAAATAGTGTTGAATCTGGCAATTTCAGTCTTGTGTGTGTCTGTCCCTTTGTTATGGGGCTGCTCTCCCCCACAAAGGCACTTTTTTTGGCCTTCTGGGATCTCTGGCTATCCTAGGAATAGGATAGCAGTGACATCTGGGACAAGTCCCCCAAAACAAGTGTAATTCTGTAGGAAGTGCAGAAACTTTGTACCTGGAAGGACCATGCTGTCTGAGGTTTCCATTGCTCCTGTTTCTGCTATTAGCTCAATCCTTGTTTCAGGAATTCTGAATGTATGATAATCTAACAAGGGATAAACTCAAAAATACCACAAATGAGCTCTGTTTTTGTGGATGCTAGGGAATGATACCAAGACATCCCTGAAACTGAAGCAAAGGGTTTCTGTGAAACAAGTATATGAACAGTTGAAAATATCACATTTTACTTTATGTGTATGTGATTTCATCTGGAAATAAGGAAATGTTTTCATGGGCTTCAGGCAAGTCAGCCATTCCGATTGCTTGCAGTACCTCTCCTCTCCGGAAAGCAGAAAACAAGGAAAATGTGAGGTTTTGGTGGTAGTATTTTTTTTTATGGGTGTTTTTTTGGAAGATGAAACTTCCATTATTTTTTTTAGCTTGATCATTTTGCACACACAGACTTTTAAATTTTGTTTTCGTATGGTTAGTTTCTATTAATTTCTCTGTTTTACTTTCTCCTTTCTTTTTTTCTAGTCACTTTAAGTCCCTGTCCAAATAGAATACTGGGACATGTAGAAGTAGAAAGAGCAAGTAAAAAGGGCTGGCAATAATTAGAAGAAATGGAGAAAACAGGAAAGGCTGAAGGTAGCATCAAAGCCTTATGCACAGACTCATCTAATTTTCGGTGGGAGATGCAGTTTATCTCACTAGGAAGCTGGTTGTTGCTTTTCCCTTTGTCTTGATGCTGGAGTGCGAACAGAAAGGTATCTGGTATCTTGGTATCTGTCTGCTTAGGTATCAATGCATGCGTGCATGTCTGCTGTATGTGGCTTATGGTGTCTGAGCACTATTGTCTAGTGCCAGATAACCACTATTTGATATTTACCTATCACTAGCAACAATTCTTCATGTTGCAACTCAATTTAATCTTTTGCAAACTCCAGAGTCTGTTTCTATCATTGTGTAGTTATTTAAATGCAATGCAATAGCATTGCATGTTTTCTGGTCTCTTCCTGCAAAAAAATTCAAGGTCTGCATTCTTTCTCTGTATGTCACAAAGACAAGTAAATACAACATGTGAGAACTGTTGAAATGTTTTAAGGTTTGAGGAAAATGTAACAGTTGAGAAAGTGTTGGTTAAGAATATTGAGTTTAAAAATGCTTCGTACTGTCAAATTGGCGTGACTTTACTCTTACAGTTCTGATATTATGATTAATATGAGTGGTGTTTTAATGAATGGATATCCTTCTGGCCATACTAAGAATTAGTAGCCTTTCTGTGCCTGTTTGCAGTTGATGTCTTGTCCAGCTGTTTTTGGTCTGGAGAACCACCACTTCAAGCCTTTCTCCTTAGCTCTGCACTTAAATATGTACATGTGTACAGTTGCCAAGAGTTTTGTTAGTCTGCCTACCGTTGCTTGTAGACGTTGTGAGGTGAACATCTATACAAGGAACTGGGATAGGCATGGGAAGGAAAGAAAAGATTTTGCAAAAATGAATATGCCCATGTTCAAGTTTTCTAAAAGTGGTTACTACAAAAAATGTTTCTAGAAGCTTCTCGGACAAACTGCTTCAGATTGTAGTGTTGCACTGCTCAAAGTTGTTTTGATGGACTTGCTTCTGTCTTCTGAACTTTGGGGAGAATATGCACATACTTGCCTCTCAAGAATCAAAGTTCGTTCTTGTGCAAAGCTAAAGAGTTTAAAGCACCAACCAAACAAGAAATCCTTGTCTTGGAGTTCAACTATGTACAATCATACAATTAAATATACTTGGCCCATCTACTTGGGTTAAGTGGGTTGTACCCTTCCTTTTATAATTGAGATTTTGCATGTTTAAGTGTACATCTGACAGCATCTCTTTTATAGCCTTTGGGTCTGAAAGTTGGCATCCCAAGGAATGAGGAAGGGAGGGTTAACCTGTTGAGAGTTCATCCTGTCCTTGAATGTCCTGAAACACGGAAGCAGAGTTAATTAATGCTCCTCATAAAGCATTTCTGTCACGTGGTAGATGTCCTCAAGCTGGAAAATGAGAAGGAGACAGCTTTCCTCCATGAGAGGAAGTCATTCAGCTTGTTTCCTGCATCTGTAAGAAATGGCTGAACTTCTGCTCTGTGGAAGTTAGCTAGGTGAAGAGCTGTTCCTCTGCTCACATTGGAGTTGCATTCTATATCGGTCTTACACAGTGACTGTAGCTTCTTGGAGCTCCACCTTCAAAATGTAATTTTTCTAACCATTTTTTAGCCTCACAGTTAATTTTCAGGTCACAGTGATATACATAGAGACTTTGAGGAGTGAGGAGAAATGAGAAAAGTTGTTTCCTGCAATAAAGAAAAATTAGAAATCAAATCACGACTAATGAAGAATCATCCTGCATAGCTAGGCTTGACAGGTTGCTTTCCGTTTTCACTGTCTTTTAAGGCTTTTTGTTGCAGGTGAGGAACATTCCAATGGATAACTTTCTCCTTAGAAGATGTTGTGTTCAAGACAGTTTCCTTCTTTATTCTCCAGTAATTTTCAGAAATGATAAAGAAGAGATCTCCTGTGTCTCATAGATGCGAGAGAAGAAATAACTGTATTGTGCTTTTGGCAGGAAAGAAAAGTAATTTAAAATGAAAAATTACTTCATTGAGGGCCTTCATTTGATGCCCTGGGCATATATGAAAGAGACAAGGAAGAGGAAAATCTGTCCTATGTTTCCAGGTACTTTGACTCTTTCTTGGTGGAGTTGGGCTCCTTTGGATGTCTGGGTTTGATAGGATTAGCTTGTGCAACTGTTATGTCTCAACTACCCAGGGGTAGTAATGTATGTACATCTATAATCTGTGTAGTCTAAGTGGCTTTGCTGTAATTTGGCTAGTTTGTTAAGCAGTGGATAATTTTGTAAGGAGCTGTCCTGCAGCCAAAAGAGGATGTGGTTTTGGGGGGATGAAGGAAGATTTGACAGTGTTTTCACAAAATGGTTTATTATCAGTGAAATGAAAGCCATACACTTGCAGCGCACACAGTCTTGAGGAGGACATCATAGGACAATAGTGCTTTCTCCAACTTCTATCAGCCCATTAGAATTCTTTTTAAGATTGTAACCTCAGTGCCTTGCATAAACTTTCCTTGCTTAGTTTTATATGTTTATTAACAAAGCATATTTGACACCTAAAAGAAGTTTACTCTAGGTTGCATGAAACTGTAGGCTTATTCTGTCCCACGATATAAATATTTGGTCCTCCTACTGTCTTGAAGTCTCCCATTCCTGCTATGCTGTGTTTGCAGGGGTAATTGGAAACCATACTGTCTGTGGAGACGGACTGACCTACATTGAGAAGAGTGGTGGGGAGTAAAAATGCATCTGGTACCATGCGATGTACAAAGATCTGGCAGGTTGACAGCTAGCGTGTTTTCTGAGGTCTTGAAGCTTCCAGCTAGTCTTAATAGCTCTTTGTACACTTCTGAGGTTGTTGTAATGCAAATAGTGTCACTGGATGACCAGTAATGCACACTTCAAAAAATAAAAATGGCACCTCACTGCAGTTCTGAATATTGTATGGTACCTTGTAGTTCCCTGAGGCAAGAAGGTCCCCCTGCTCTTCTATATTCTTATGGTGGGTAGAAGACTTCACTGACACTTCCTTGAACATCAGGCTCACAAACTCTAATTAACAGGCTCAGCATTTTCTGAATGTTAAGCTAAATGAGAAATGTAATTCCTCAAGGAACCAAACAACAATTTGTTACTACAGTATGCTGAGTACCTTCAGGCCAGAAGTAAAAGTAGGTTAAGATTTCATTCTGGTGTCTGGCTCCATCTCCTATTTGATTTCTTAACATAATGAGAAAAAAAAAGTGACCTTCCTGTGTTTTCACAACCTGTTTTTCCTGTGGTATCTGAGGATTCTGAGATCAGTGTCACAGACCAGAAATTATGGGTACCTTAAACGTTCAAAGCCACACATTTCACAAGTAACTTTGAGAATTCTGGAGTATCCATGTGACTTGTGTATCATGGCCAAATTTTTTACAGCACATAATCTTCACTTCTAGTTTTGGTGGTTGTGCAGTGCTATAACACCAAATACCTGTGTTTGCTGCTTGTGAATGACCAGCAAAGTTTTCATTTACATGTTTTCATGATCTGTACCCTGCCTTGGTTTCTGCTTTTGGTTAACTATTCAGAATAAAAGGAGGCAGATTACTTTCTTTGTCTTAATGGGCAATCATATTTTGCAAAAACAAATTTTGTGCCATGTTCAGAAATGTCAGACCTGTTCCTGCTTGTGGAATGTCTTATAACTAGCCTGCCAGAAAATGTTCCTTCTCTGCTTCTGTAATGTCTATTCTCCTCATTTCTGGCTAGGTTTTTGTGTTGGAAAGATTTCTGATGGGTGCAATCACATTAGTGACCTCTAATAGTATGAAGAATGGCACATTAAAATGGCAATGAATAGGGCATTCTGAAAACCAAGCAAATCATTGGTAAAAATTGTTGACTTGGTGATGGGGAGGATGGTAAATGAAAACAGAACTTCTTAAGGCAGCCATCTACAAGTGGTAATTGTTTTTTTTACTTTACTAAGTGGATGTGTTTGTTACTTAAACTACAACAAAGACCAACGAAAGCAATAACCCACTATGCTAGATGGTAGACAAACATTGGCTGAGACTGTTTCATTCAGCCTTAAAATAGTTCCTGATTATTTCCCTTACAGCTAAAAACTGATGCTGGCTGGAAATTAATAACATGACTTTGACATAAAATAAATGCCTCATCCTAAGGTAATTCATTTGCATCACATTTGCAGTAAATAAAAACATATACTGGAGATTCATAATAGACTTAGAACACAGCTATGATTTGATTCTGCTCCCACTGATGTCTGGCACAAAATCCTATTTACTTCAGTGGGTGAAAGATTTTAAAAATTTACAGCCTTATCCCAAATGTTACAATGACTTTACCACCACATACGTTTGATGGAGCAAGGAGTCTGTGGAGAGGCTGAAAAACATGACTGGGAAAAAATTCAAACTGTTGGCAGGCAGCTTGTAGAAAAAGACTAAGATTAATGCCCAAGTTAACATGAGGGACATATATAAAAGCCTTTTCCCTCACTAGTCCTGGGATATGCAGACTGACTGAGGGAGTAGCCTAACCTAGCAACTGAAAAGCTGAAAGCAAGAGTGTGTGTAGGGATGCTATCATGAAGAAGAATGGGGTTGGACTCAATTTAAAAATAAGTAAATAATAAAAAAAAAAACTGTCAGTGACAAAAAAAACAGGACCATTCCCCACATTTAATGCTTAGTCTTGCAATGCTGGTGGTCTGAACCCCTCTTCTTACTGCCACTATCCATCTGAAGAATCTTCTGTTGTTTTTCTGAGTTTCTGCTCTTGTTTGGCCATCCCTTGACTGTTACATGAGTGCAGGAAGGCAAATGCTTTTTCTTCTGACATTCCATCAAGTAAGGGAAATGCTTTCTTTTTTTGTGTGTGTGGTTTGAAGGACTGACAACCCACCCTTGGCAGAAGTGTTCCAATAAGCTTGTCCTATGGGCAGCCTATGAGGCTCTACAAAACGTCCTCTGTTTGCAAGTAACTCTGGAAGGCAAGGGAAGGAAAGTGAATCTGCAGATTTGCGTGGCTGGGATTCTTCAGCTTCTAGCTGTGGTGTGGAGTGATAGACCTCACGGTGGAGGACATGGGTAATATCCCAATGAAAGGAATAACCTCATCCCAGCAAAGGCTCTGGAAACAAATGACTGTTCTGTGTTGAGCCAGATTGCTCAGAGTGAGGTATAACATGGTAGTAATGACAGTAGAGAAGTGATTCTCCTGGGAAGATCTCTTGTACAGTATGGCTGGAGTGAAGGAATCCATCCTGAAGGTACCTGGGAGTGCAGAGGCTTAGGGCAAGCCAGAGTAATGGGGAAGTAGCAGTGGATTACAGGGTTCAGGAATAGGTTTAGTTAGAATCTTGGAAAGAGGTGTGAGGTTTGGTTTTTTTTGAGTATGTACTGTCACACTACAGGTATAGAAGGCTGGTGTTTGTGAACTTGCAGGAGGCATGGAAAGAGGTTCTTCCAAGCTGCTAGGGGAAAGAGCTAGGCTGCTCTAAAATTGTTGCTTACTGGTGTGCAGAAGTGGTTCCTTAGCTTCATCCAGAGGTGTGGATTGATTCACATCTGTGTGATAGATCACTGTTTTTCAGTCATGATTTAAATGAGCAAGCAAGAAATAGGATTTAAGTCAACGCCTCATTTTACATCTGAATTTAGTTACATTTCTAAAGGTCTGTAACACTACAACTACTCTTCACATACATACTGAATACGTAGACTTATTTGAATGACTGCCTAGTTCAGTGTTTAGTGTAGATAACATTTTCTCTATTTTCTGTTTTTTGTGTTTGTCTTTTTCTTAAAGGAATGGTACTTTCCTTATTTGCTTGATTAAATTTTAAGTTCTGATTTCTACCAGGCTATGTTTTGATGGCAAATAGAATCTAATTAATAAACAAAAATAGCATTTTAAATTGTTTTCATTAGTTAATTGTGCTGGATAGAAACAAAATGCTTATCAAGTCTGTTTCATCTTTAAAGCATACTGATTTTTTGTAGAAACAAAGCAAGCAGTATCATCTGTTTATGAACTGAATTGTTTTTGTTCATCCTGTTCTTCAAAAAGCTGTTTCCTAGAACTAAGACATCTCAGTTTCTGGAGGTGTTCTTTTTTTTTTTTTATTCTAAGAAACTAAGCTCTCTGAGTGAACATCCCAGTGTTGCCTGTATGCCCCAACTACCTGAGAAAAAACTCTTCTCAGATTTGTATTTTTCAGATGTATGCAGGCAGGAAGCCTGCAGGTCAAACTCAACACAAGCTGACCAACACAGACCAACAGCTGATATCTAATCATGTAGGAGTAGTGAACAAAGTCCATGTCAAATCCATTTCCCTATCTCCTACCCCCATTTTTCCTTCCCTCTTCTCAGCTTAGTTGTTGTTATTTGGACCTGATTAACGTTAGGAAGCCCTCAGCCCATCCAATAAACAGTGCTAGGGCAGAGGAAATTCTGTGCATCACAGGGCTGAGACAGTTACTTTGGAATCTTAGGTGGATGTGTGAACCATAAGTCTTGGAGAGCTTGGATTAATATTTTAACAGTTGTTTTTCCGTATTTCTGTGTAAGTTTCCTCCTGCACTCAATTCCCAGGGCTGGACTTAGACAAGCTGTTTTGTTATGTAGGGGAAAATACAGTGAACGGGGTGCAGAGAGGTCTCCATGTGAAGACCTTTATGCTGTAAAAAGCAGTCGATGACCTACTACTACTGATTCCACAATTAATAAACTTTACTACTTCAATAAGAATGCTTTTTAAACATTAAAATTTATAGTTGTATAGTTTACCCCCTTAAAATTAAATGTAATGAAGACAACATATTGCCAGTTAACTATCTTTGAGAAGAATAGCGTGCCTTTAAAACTAAAACTGATTCATCTTTCTCTAAGGAGCCTATGAAAGGGGAAGTTGTAATTTTGCTGTAAATATTAGTGAATTCAACAGTGCTGCCTCTGCTGTTAAAGCACAACAAGCATGACCTGAAAAGGCATCTTTTCCCCCTGCCCCCCAAGCCTTGAAGTCATCTCTTTAACAGCACTTCTATTTCAGAGAAACAATTATAAGAAAAAAATGAAGCGTGGGATGCTCTCTCAAGTCCAAGTGGACATTATTCTCCTCTCTATATACACATATATATTTGTCTATTTCTTCTAACTATACATTTAAGTAAGATTCCTTTGGCCTTGTTATGAGAGTGAATATTGAAGCTTAGATTCCACATGATGGGAATTGAGCTCCCTAAATTTAGTACTTCTAACATATGTTTAAGATCTAGGAATGTGTTTCAGATATAACTCGTGCTGGAAGTTCCTGGAAAGCTACATGACTGATGTGGTGTGGCATGGAGAAGATTAAATTATAGTTGATTTTCTTCCCTCTTAAGATCCCCAAAAGCATTTGCGAGATTGATGGGTGGTATACTCATTGCATTACATTTTGATGTGTTTATTTTGGAGGATAATCTTTCAGTATATATAAAAGGATTTTAAAGTATTGCGGGTAAGGAGGTGGACAGATAATAAATAGAACTTGGTGTTAACGATATTCTCTTGAAAGTTTTTGCTATACTTGATTTCTGCCAGAAGAAAAAAGAAAGAGCTGCTGTTTTTGATGTTTGTGCTTTGAAAAATATCAAATGATCTCTTTTGACTGGTTAAAAGTCAGTGTGGGTGGAGAAGTGGACATAGTTTCCCAAATTCCTACACTGTTGTACTGGAGATGAATTTGGTTATAAATATGTATTCTGCAAAAAAAAAAAAAGTGGAAAATGATGAGGTGTAATCAGTTCAGTAAGGACAACTTACTGTTCCCTAATGTTCCCTAATAAAAATATACTGCATTACATCAAAATGAAATTTTTAGTGTTAAGGAATGTCACTCAGAATAAACAAATCAGTAAGTCAAAACGGTAAGGATGGACAGGAGGCAGGAGTAGAGTTGGAACAGAGCATGCAAGTCTCCTGCCTGCCTTTACCCATGTTCTATGTTGAAGGGTGAGGCAGCAGAAAGGAATTTCAGTGGTGAATTGAATCTAGCCAAGAGAGTGGCTCGAAATCAAGCTTTGGGAAGGCAAGGAGAAAACTGCTGCAACAGGGCAACAGAGAGAAGATAGGAATTATCTGCAAACAAAAGTAGAGGAGTATGACTTGCTTGTATGGTAGAGAAATGAGTCTGGAGTTGGATTGAGGCAGGTTCTTCATGCCCAATCAAGTTACTGTAAACAGTGTTGTATGAATTAGTTCAAGTCTAGCTATCAGATGATGGCTGGAGGTGCATGTGGGGGAGAAAAGTTTGGTGGACTTCTGCAGGAGCTGATGTGTAGGTGATTGAAAGCAGCAATGACTGCAATGAGCAGCAACGTTTTCTGGGTTTTGGCTGGAAAGAGTTTGTGTACTCAGTGCAGCTACTGTGGGTCTTGCAACACAACTGGGGAAGCAAACATCTCACTAATTTGTGTCCACGTAGATCAGTTTTCCAAAGCAATGACATCAACCAAGCACCTACAGTGGCATTTGTGAATTACTGGGAATCTTTCTGGATTCATAATGAACACATAAAAGGGACTTACTGTGAGTGTGCTCACAGGATGTTTGTAATAGTAAGAGGGAAAAAATAAGTAATCTCCTGGAAAGCAGTTGACCATACTGTAGTGACGGGTACCTTTCATACAGATACGAAGTTTCAGGGTATGGTATCCAAGACTGTTTCAAACCAATATCGAAGTAGATTAAAAGGGCTGTCCCTAACTTTTTCCATGCCTTGGCCTAATTGCACTTGCTTCCTCCCTTGTTCTAGGGCTTCTGTTGTGTGGCTCTGTGATTATCCAGGTCAAGGATCCTTAGCTGCTGTCACAAACCAGCTGCAGCCCTACTGGCCCATGGGGTGATGGGTCCGGAGGGCTGGAACTGGTGTCCAGGGGAAAAAGTGGCCTTAAAGCAGTGCAAACTGTGTGCAGGTCCTGGTATGGGTGAGACGTGGGGTCAGTTGTGTAACAGTTGCAGTCACCCAGAGCAACCGGCAGAATGTGTTTCTAGTCTAAATATCTTATTTTGGGGTTTCTTCACCTGGTGCGTGGAGCTGTGCCTGGAATTTTCTCCCCTGAGGTTACAGTTGACTCGTGTTTACCAAAATGAAGTGGTAGAATTTGGAAACAAGCATTTTGTTCTGATTTATTTACAGTCAGTGCACTGGAGCAGCGCTTCCCCTTGAAAGGAGGACTGGGATACATTAAAATAAGTTGAGATGTCTTACTTCTTTGGTTTATTTTTAGGATTGCAGCTGCTTTTTGCTCTGTTGCATACAGTATGTATTTTTCTTGAAGTATCACGGGAAAAGTTGCTTTGGTGCTTCTATGTGTGGCTTGCACCCCTACCAGGAGCTGCAGAGCTATGGGAGTGTGGTTGGGCCATTGTGCTCTGCATGGTGGCACTGAATGATGCCAATGTATCATCTGTGAGTAAATCTGCAGGGAAAGGCATTTTTAGTTCCCTATTGCTGAGAATAAAGGGACCAAATTCTGAAAGCATGTAAAAGGGCTGCACTGCGGAGGAAATGTTGTGAATGGAGGTTCTAAGTGCTTCTTACCTCATAAAAGGTCTTACAGTGAAGTGCTTTTGAGAGGTAATCCCAATGTAAGTGACTGGATTAATGGCACCACAGTGTAGTGGGCACTCGACTCTGCTCCACCTGCCCAAGACGAGCTCTCCAGAAGCAGCTTCCGAGGCTGGTAAAGCAGCGATGTTTTGGTGCAGCATGTAGAGCCCTACGGTTGGCTCACTTCTGTGCAGTCCATACAGAAGAGCACAAGTGCTGCACTGTATGGTGGCTGAGAGCAGCGACAGTTGTGGTGTGCTGGGGTCCTGCAGGCACAGCGCCTGGCCCTGCAGCCTTGGGGAACGCCTCATCTTGTTGGATTCACAGCCAGCTTCTGGCCTGCAGCCAGCACCCCGGCTGTTGCATAATGTTACACAGGAGGAACCACTGGCAGTTTTCACGCTGGCTATCATTCCAGAGCACTCCCACACAAAGGAAATTGTAGCATAGATGCAACACTGAGGCTTTTTGTGCAGCCGTCAGCACAATCTAACCAAAATCGCTAGGAAAACTAGAAAGTGTTTGGCTGCACCGCTCTGCAGCCTGCTCACTCACAGCAGCCTTCTCTGCAGTCTGCATGTGGAAAAGCACCAAGGCAGTCGCAGGTAAGGACGAATGCCTTGGGAAGAAGCAGTAGCTTGGTGGTTTTTAGAACTCCAAAGCGTTAGAACAGGAACTATTTCCTAAAAGATTAACAAATCCTCTTTTGGCTCAAACCGTTCTTTCATGTCCCGTGAATTCCATGATTTCCAGAAAAAAAAGCCAGACTTCAGAGGGCACTGAAGATTTCCCCCTCGTTTCCATGCATGCTTGTTCCATACCAGTTCTGTCAGTCTGATTCATAATGTTCAAAAACACTCACTGCATATTTCCTTCTTCCCCACAGCAACAGCCTGAGTCTGAGACTGTTCATCTGTTCATCCCAGCCTTGGCAGTTGGAGCTATTATTGGCAAGCAGGGACAGCACATCAAACAACTTTCTCGCTTTGCAGGCGCATCTATTAAGGTATTATTACACTGACTAACTTTGTCTCTTCTCTATGACACTTCCAGCAAGTTTGCACAAGCTGTGTTTTCGTGCGTGTCCTCCCCCACTCTGTGCTTAGAATGTGATGTGATAAATGGTACATTTGTTTATAAATCGTCCTTTAATCTTCCTCGAGACAAGATAATTAGAAGCATGTTTTCAAACGTCTCCTGAGGTGTGAAATATAAGCTGCAAAGAAAGCTACTTAGGTGGTCTTGATTTCTTAGAAACAGACTTAAGTCTTAATGATGTGGTGCATAAAGACTTTCTGCTTGCTTACAGTCAAGTGAAATTTGGTGAGATAAATTCCCTTTCTGAAACCAAGAGCACAGGTGAAGCCTACCGCTGCTGTGACTGCTCTTTCTCTGCTTTGGAAGGACCAGGTGGTGCTGTCAGACTCTGGTTCTACCCTGAAGAAGCTCCTGTGTTTTATTCTGATATAGCCTGAGCTCCTGGGTCAGCCTGCTGTTCACACACTGGTGCCCTGCTCTATTGCTGGTCTGTTTGCATCTTTGCTGCCCCAGTTTGTTGCCAGAGGTTGGCAAAAGTTGACCTCATGGAAGTGTAACTCAACTTCAGTCAGTTGCTGAGTATTTGATGCCTCTGTGCAGTTATTATTAGTTGTTGGGAGGCCTTCTGTTTTGGCTAGTAATTGTAACCATTAATATCTTTTCTAGATGCTGGAGCTTTTTTCTCATAAATAGTCAGTTCTGTTATTCTGTGCTGCAAAGATGAAGTCTTAGCCTAAATTATGTAGTATTCCACATACCGTTACTGTTTGTAACTTCATCTGCTGCCAGATTGACATTTTGGCTTCTCCTGGAACAGGTTTGCTTGAGTGTGCAGGAACTGGGGAACTCTCAGAGGTGGGCTTGAATGTCAATCACTTTACTGGCCGGTCAGCCAACTGGTGTGTTACCTGTTTCTATACGTTATTAAGCCACTATTAAATACTTCTGTTACTACCTAGACAGTTTTCATTAGTACAGATTAATAGTCGTGTTTTCAGTGGATTGGTGGAATAGAAGGAAGTGCAAGGTGTTTTCATCAAATCTCTCTTGCAGGAAATGCAATGTACCACAACACATTTCCTACTCTCTCTGGTTTCTATCTATTGATGAAGTGATATGTGGAAGGCACTGCTAGGTGGAGAGATGTGGAATAGCCTGGACTTCCCAGAACCAGTCCTAACCAGTCCGTTAGCCGGTCTTTGGAAGATGGTTTGGAAAGGGAGTTCCCTGCAGACTTCATGCATCTGGCTAACAGCCTCAGGCTGCTTCTGCTGGCTGACACCCCTCTACCCAGTGTATCTGTATTAATTGAAATTCAGTTAACAGTTTATAAAACTGCTGTTTTTTTGTTCCTTCATTTAAAAAAAATGAGAGGAAGATTTTTGTGCAAGTAGGATTAAATCTTGAGGGAATTCAATGAGTACAGGGTATGCTTACTGAATTTGGAAGTTTTGCTTTTAATATATTTGAGATCCTGAATAACACCCAAAGAAAGGCAACAAAGCTGGGGAAGGGTCTGGAGCACAGGTCTTATGAGGAGTGGCTGAGGGAGCTGGGATTGTTCAGTCTGGAGAAGAGGCTCGGAGAAGACCTTATCACTCTCTTCAACTTCTGAAAGGAGGTTGTGCAATGACGTGGGCGTAGGCCTTTCTCCCAGATAACAGTGATAGGATGAGAGTTAATAGCCTCAAGTTATGCCAAAGGAGATTTGGTTTGGATATTAAAGAAAATTCCTTCTCAGAGTGGTGAGGCACCCCCAAGTGTGTGTGTGGGGGGGGCGGTGGAGTCACCGTCCCTGGAGGTGCTGGTGAGCTGTGTAGATGTAGCACTGAAGGACATGGTCAGTGGGCATGGTTGGGATGGGCCAGTGGTTGCACTAGGTGATCTTAGAAGTCTTTTCCAACCTCATGTCTGATAAGTTGGATGTTCTGTGTAAGATTATCAATTAGAATAAAAGCACAGTTTCAACAGTGATCTGGCCAAACAATGTGGAACAGTGCTATTGCTTCTTAGAGAAAAGTGTTACGTGTGATGGCTGGTAATCAAACTTTTTCAAAACTTCAGTTGTGTTGACCACCTCTCCTTTATCATAACTTTTGAGCAAAGCAATATGTCATAATCAGGGAGGAACCTGTGCTTCTAGCTGAGTTTGAGGGAGTGACTTTAGTAACTGTTGAGTGCTGGAGTAACTGTCAACTTTCCAAACTGGTAACCATGGCTTATGGAGGAAGTAAGTATTTACCCATGATGCTCTGGGCTTATTTTGAGTTGTACTGTAGATAGGTGCATATGAAAGCATTTTACATCCATGTGAGTTGTCTTTGTGCTCATGTTGAACTTTGTAGAGCTAATGAAACTAGCTAGCCACAGAACAAGATTAAATAAAGGTGCAGAGGGGTTCTGCACAAGGCTGTAGTGCCAGCCCGTGGCTTTGGAGCCACAGGCAGCTGTTGGCAAGCTCAGGTTCTGTTCCTGTGTCAGAGGCTGCTGCCTGGTGATATGAGCTTGGCATGGAACTTCTGTAGGAGGAATGGTTTATCCAAGGAGCCAGGCAGAGGTTTCTGGACTGTTGGCTGCCCATTTTGCTCTGGGATGCTGGGACCTGTTGGAGAACACTGGCATCTCCTTGCTTAAAAATTCCTTCCCACAGTCCTCCTTGCTGCCTTTGAAGGTGCTGGAATGAGCGCTATGGATTTTGGAGGTATGAAAGCAACTGTCTGGTCATAACTCAGCATGTGGAAGACTGCTTTTTTTCTAGTTAGGGAATGTAAGGCTGTTTCTCTCAGAAATTAAGTATTTACCACTTGGGTACAATTTGTACATGTATAAACTCTCCATTCAAGAGCAGACAGACAAAATGAACGCTGCAGCCTCTAAGATTGTACCTCTAGACGGTGCAATGTTAAGGTCATGCTTCTTTCATAGAGTGTTACTCCACCTCTTGGGATCAGGACATTCTAAGATGAAAGCAAAGCAAGACATGTCCCAGAAGACTTAAATGTGTAACATGCAAGTCTCCATTATGCCTTTGCTGGAAAACGCTTTTCTTAAAATTTCAATAAAGGAGCAGGTGTTCACTAAGAAAATATAAGGTGACTGAAAGGCACAAACTACAATGTCCATTTTGCCTGAATGGAAATCAGCAGGCTGAGCTCTGTTCAGTTAGCTGGCACCCAATGTGCCTTAAAAATTTACCCCTCTAAAAGTCCTGTGTTCCAAGGAATGGCTTTAGTTTGTGCTCTCCCTTACCCACAGTGCTGTATGTTGGCATTTTAGTAAATGTACCTCTGTAAAGTGAATGTGTATTTTTAGATAGAGCCAGTTGGAATGCAGAAATGGTATGTGGACTAAACACACAAACCAGATAACTAGCATGTAATGTATTCTCCGTCTTAGGGTACGATATGAATAATTATATAAACTTTGGTTAGCAAAATTCTTTAGCGAAAATGATGCATGGTGACTGGTAATTTGTCTGAAATAAACTACAGCTGTTAAATATGAATAACATCCATCTGCCAACAGCTAAGATGAAATCCTGTAATGTTTAAAATATTGCCCATTCAACAGCAGCTATGTAATACTAGATGCAACAATGGAAACGTCAGTTGTGATAAACAAAAGATTCATCCAGAATGTCAGAGGCTAGTTTGAATTATTTAATACCATTGGAGTCTGAGAACAGCACCCACAGAAATCTTACTTTTGTGGTGACGTGAACTGCTGAAGACCCTCAGAGTCTCTGTCTCAGCTCTGGTTGAGATTAATTTTTATTTGGGTCACACACGTGTCTGAAGATGCAAAGCCTTTGGAAACGGAGAACTCTTCCAGTATATAGGAATGTTTTGGACTTGAATAGTTACAACAGTGAAGAGATAATCTGCTCTAAGGAAGACAACTTCAAACTCTAATGGGAAAAACTTGTGAGAAAGGCTGTTTAAGTTCATGGGCAAAGATAAGAATTTCAGCCTCTTAACCATACTTTTCCTTTTGAAGGCTACATGTCTTGCATCACTCATAGCCACATGGAATTGCTTGTGGGTTTTTGTCACATGCAGCTGCATAGCTATACCTTTAATTTACAGAAGTAAATTTGCTTATGGTTTAGCCAATTTCTCCACGTTCCATTACAGGTAATTAATGTACTTTGAAGAGAACAAGCTGTCATGACTGAAGTGTAATGAATGTTACTGCAGTAATGAATAATTTTTCACTCTTGAACAGAATGTGAGACTGAAATGGGGAGGAGGTGGCTTTAAATGATGCCTTCAAAAGATGGCTACCAAATAGCTATGTTTATGCATTCCAGATTGCCCCTGCTGAAGGACCAGATGCCAAGCTGAGAATGGTTATCATTACTGGACCTCCAGAAGCACAGTTTAAGGTATGCCATATAAAAACTTGTTGATATGCAGGGGGTCTTTAGGCTGGTAGGCTAGTAGGGCAATACTAAAAACTAAACACTTGGTTCTAACTGCTAGTTCACTCAGAAATCTAGCAAATACTAGATTTTTTTGCTTCCCATTTACTGAAAATTGTCATATGAACACACGAGTAATACAGTACCATCAGAGGTTCTGGTTATCTGAACACTAGTAGCAACTTCACATCAGATATTTTCATGTTAGACTTAATTTTTTTGACCATGTTGTATTCCTATTTTTGTTACCTATGGTCACAGCAGTTCAGTCTTTCTTGCTCGTCTTAATGCATACAACAGTGCAGTGTATTTAACAGAAATAACAAAGCTGACAAGATGGGAGACCAAGCCTTTTCAGATTATTGTTGTGTGCTGTCTGGAAAATGTTTTTTGGGTGGCTCTGCAGATAAGGACAAATTTTCTAATTGCATTTACACTGTAATTGCATGGAGATACTCCAATGTGATTATTCCATTTGTGTTCAAATTGAGTTATGGAGTAGCCTTCTGCCTTGAGTGCTGAGGGCTATGTCTAGCTGTCCCCAAAAGGAGATGACTATGTTAGGAGTGCAGATGGCTCAGTACAGCAGCTCTGTTTCATCACAGGTGAGACCCTGAGCAGGTAGGAAGCCACTCAATAGATCATGTTCTGGCATGGCTCTCATGCTTTTTCTTTTTTTCTTTTTTTTTTTGTCTTTGCATTATTGCCTCAGGGCTCTTGCAGTAAGGAGGAGCATAAACTTCAGGTATATCTAGAATCAGTTTCACTAATGCCTTCAGGAGTTTTGGAGATATATCAGGGCAGGTATTTCACAGTGGTAATAGATCTGGATGCATTTGGGATTATTATTGTTTGTTCTTACCATATAGATTTGAAAAGCTATCAAATGTAAAGCATAATTTCAAAGCTCTGCCTCCTTGAAGTGCTTTCTGAGCTCATAGGGGCCTGCACACATGGCACAATTCACATCTAGGGTGCTCTCATGACCAGAGATCAGCACAAGTTGGACTTGTAGCTACCTCCTCTTTCCATTTAGATAACAGTGAATTTACTCTCAAGCAGTAACATGTTTCAAGATTAGGTGTCCCTTATCCTGGTTTTCATATAGGCAAAGGTTTGTCCTCAAGCTTTCCCCTTCAGGTAGACTTGGAGTCCCACTGAACTCTGCTGCTAGCTCTTCTCCTCAACCCAGGCCATGCAAGGAGGAAAGTCTCCCCTTCCAGCACCCCATCAATCAGTTACTTCTCTACACTTAAGCTTTTGCTAGCTAAGTGGGATTGGTTTATTAGCCAGTGCACCTAAGAATGCTGGCCCTGAGAAGGAGAGCAGAGTCCTGGTCTCCCATCAGCTCCAACCTCCGTAGCCTGTTACTGTCTTTGAGCAATGTTGTCTTGCTAGGGAGGGGCAGAGGCAGAGTTCAGTTCTTTATTACTGCTCTTAACCTGAAGCAAGACAAATCAAACCCAAACTTCAGTAATTCTGTCCTTTAGCACTATGTAGGTGTCTTTTCCATCTCCAAGCACAGACTCTTGCTTGTTGCACAACAGGAATGTAATCTGGATGCAGAGCAGTTTGAAGAGGGAATGGTTGCTTGGATGAGTAACCAGCTCTTGGAGAGGCCATGTCAGTG
This sequence comes from Perdix hodgsoniae, assembly GCA_035772895.1. Classification (NCBI taxonomy): domain Eukaryota; kingdom Metazoa; phylum Chordata; class Aves; order Galliformes; family Phasianidae; genus Perdix; species Perdix hodgsoniae. The sequence goes on along the minus strand of JAPSGF010000005.1, from coordinate 25,711,582 downwards.
CAGAGCCCTATGAGTTTGGCACTCTTACCCTATTACATTGTGCTCTGCTCCCTGTGATTCATGTCAGTGGTAGCTGCAGTGGCTGCACCCTTTCTTTCTCAGCTGTGGTAGGACAATGCAGTTTGCAAGGCTGTCTGTTAGTAAGGGAGCTGGAAGAAGGTTGAGAATATGCCACCATTCACAGTCTGTGCTGCAGTGCACCCCAGAGTTTAGGCATACGTGTGATGCCACTGCTCAGAGGGGATCATATTGCCTCCAGTCTGGGAAACCGTCCAACAGTCTGTGCAGGTTGTCAAGGTGTTATCCATTTGAAAAGCTGTTGAAATAAAATGGGCCACGCCACTGTTTGTCATGTAACAGATTTGGAAACAATTTCAAAATCTCCAACTCAAGACTTGGAGCAGTACCTTAGCTGCTCTTCACCGATTTGCTTGAAGAGTTTTCCTACAGCAGGAATCTCTGGTTCTCAGATTGTTGGACGGTGCCAGAATGCAATCTCTTGCTGCATTTGTGAGGTGTTTTAATGGCTTTCCTGGTATAGACTTTTGCCCCACTAGCATGCTGACTTCATGTCCTCTGTGACAGGATGTCCCACCTAAACCAGAACAACGTACTTCAGATTTTTTTCGAACTGTTCATGTGGAATCTGACCTTGAAAAACACTGTATATTTTCAGCTCCAGTGTCACACCATGTATTTTGTCTTACCCATTCTACAGTAGTGTGAACTTGACTAATCTTGAGAACAAGCAAAAAATGAGAACTTGCCACTGTTTAACATAATTATCTGAGCAGTGAGTTGTCTTGTATTCCATTGTAGCGGTAGACTGTAAGGTGGCTGCACTTCGTGATAGAGCTGGTGGGTGTGATTTAAAGGAATAGATAAAGGATCTGAACTGGAAAGGCTTTGTGGCCAGAGGTTTCTTTGCAGAGCATCTCTTCAGTATTTCAATAAAATTCATCTTCTGATGCCTGTAGGATAGGCAGAGTAGAAAATCTAGTTACTACTTCTCAAGAATTCACTGACAAATGGCAGGAGATGAGGAAACATCTTTTAACATGACTAAGATTCAGCAGCTTAGTCTCAGTGGACTTTCTTCTTGCTACCTGGCACTTGCATATGCCCCAGAAAAGGCAACTGTGTGCTAGCTGAAGCGATACTGTTCCCATGGTGTCATTTAGATCTAGACATTTAATTTTCTACTTCAGAAAATTGAGCGAGCTCTGATTTTTTTAAAGAAACAATATGTTGTAATTGAGTGTAAAGAACTAAGCTGCTTATTATAAGTGAAGTCTTTGTCCTGTGACTTTAAGTTTAGCATGCTTAAAAGAACAAATTTCTGATCCAATTAATGGCATTCTGTGTTTCTGGGTGCAATTTAAAGAAACAACAAACTTCATCCAGACAGTTCTCTCTACCTCTCTCTACCACTATAGAGATGTAATAGCTTCTTTTAAAAGCAACATTTCTATGAAAAGTTAGAATAATAATCTGTTAAATTGTTCTTTGATTTACTGGTCTGTCATGTAGTTTTAAAAGTTAGTGCTCCCTAGTTTGATACAAAGACTTTAGAAAAGTAACTACTGCACTGATTGGGAAAATGCTTTGCTGAAGTTGTGTATTGAAAATTCTTCTTTCTGTGGAGCTTCTTGAAGTTAACTCCATCTCAATAAGCACATTCTTTAACTGGAGATGTTTTTATAGGCTCAAGGGAGAATCTATGGAAAACTTAAAGAAGAAAATTTCTTTGGACCTAAAGAAGAAGTGAAACTTGAGGCTCATATAAAAGTGCCATCCTATGCTGCTGGTAGAGTTATTGGTAAAGGAGGCAAAACAGTAAGTAGCCAATATAAAACTTACAATGTTAATCTGTTGTATTTCATAATTCAGTGTGTGTTTGTTTAGACACTTAGCTAACTAATTAATAGCTAACCCTTTGAAGTTTCATTGAAGCTGATGCTGTTTTCTTAACTATACTTGTTAAACTTTATGTTGCCTCAAGACAAACCAATCTCACAGACTTTAGAAACGCATCATTCTGACTTAAACAGTTAATCATAATCAGATCTATAGGTCATGTTAGAAATACAGTTCTTACATATAAAATTAAAACATAGCTGTTAAGACCCGCTGCTTTGAACTGTACCTTATGCTAGATTTTGGAAGAAGAGAGTAGAAAATAATCCACTGATCTCATTTGGTTTAAATTAAATCCAATGTGTGCACAAGTGATGGCTTTGGACTAAATGGATTGAAAGCATAATTTCTAAATTAGTGATAGAAAACTATAACGTGTTCAAAACTCAATATCAGAAAACAACAATGACCAACAACCACTAAGTAATTTGCTTTGTCTAATGACATCTCCTCAGCTCAGTTCTTTTTATGCAAAGATGCTGGTATTCCTGTATTTTCCTATGTCTGTGAATCAGGAAATAGTAGATACTGGTGAAGAAATGGCATCAGTCTTGGGTGTTCTTTGATGTTTTTCCTTTCTTACATTGTATGAGTTCTCTGACCTTAGACTTGTAAAATCAGCTGCAGACACTGTGGCATGTGATCTGCTTTTTATTAGCAGTGTAGTTAACATCTTCTGTGTGTTGTATTTAGACTTCAAAGCACTTCTAGAAGCATAGAGAATTCGGTGCTAACTTATGTTAGAGAAAGGAGGTTCATTTTGCAAAGTACGCGGCTGCACGAAGATGCTTTCTGTAGTGGGTTTTTTTTGGACAGGATGTTTGTAAGGTCAGCAGCATCTTTGAGGTGTGGGCATTGCATTTGTTTAAGATTTTCTAATAGCTCTTTATTTACAGGTAAATGAGCTTCAAAACTTGACAAGTGCAGAAGTTGTAGTCCCTCGTGACCAGACACCTGATGAAAATGACCAGGTGGTTGTGAAAATAACTGGCCACTTCTATGCATGCCAGGTAGGAGGGCTGCAGTGAAGTTCTATATTGCCTTGATGTTTCTATGGACTGTCTTCTCTATCTGTGTGTGTAGTGAACAGATAGAAGACATGCAGCCTATAGGAAGCACTGCTTGCAAGGCTTGTCTAATTGTCCTGTTGTAATGAGAGAAAATTATAGCAATGCTGCATTCATACAAATGTTAAACACTCTTCTTGCAAGCCCCTGTTACTGTGTTTAGGTGCAGGCATTTGCAACTTCCAAAGCAAAAGAAAACCCAAGTTGTTGTAATTGGACTGAAATGCTGAAGAAAGAAGGATGTAAGCTTTTTCATGATACCTGGCAAGGAATGCAATTTGTCTGTATCTCCAATCTGTCAATTTAATATCATAGAAAAGGATCACAAGATTCCTTCCCTTGCCTCGCTGATTCCTTTGTTACATTGCTGCAGGTGATTCATAGCTCAGAAATTAGACAGGAGGGCTACTAAATTCTGTGAGATGTGTAACCTCCTGAGATCTCTCTCACAAAAAAATAGTCTGCTCTAGTGAAGCTGTTGTTCTTATAGAAAGTACCTCCAGGGGAATAGAATGAAGTTAGCCTGGAACTTCAGTTACTCTTGTTGTAGTCATATTCCGGTGCTTTCTATATTACACATGGTAAACCTGAAAAGGTTTTTTTCTGGAAAGATGGAAGAAGTAGAAAAGTTTAAAAGTTGTGCACTACAACTAAAAAAGATTATATGATGAGTAATTGGTAATGAGTAATCACTTCTAGGAACTTGGTTAGTCCAAGTTTTTGGTGTCCCAGTAGCATCTTTAGGGTCTGTTGTGAACTGCAGTAACTTCATGCCATCATCATGGGTTGTCTCTTTTTTTTATTTCCTTCAGCTTGCTCAGAGAAAAATTCAGGAAATACTGGCTCAGGTAAGAAGGCAGCAGCAACAGCAAAAAACATTGCAAAGTGGACAGCCTCAGCCAAGACGAAAATAAAGGTTTAGGAAATGGCCCATCAGAGACAGATGCCAGACCAAAGACAGACTGTGCAACAGAGAGACGGGTGGTGAGCACCTGTTGAAGTTATATGCAGAAGATCCACCAAGCCAATCACCTGTTCGAGGACCAGGCAACCGCTGAACGCTGTCTCTGAGAATGTATTCTTTAGGCTCTCTCAAACTTTTGAAACCCAGCTTTAAAATAAGGACCCCTTCACTTCCCTTTTGTTCTATTCTCACAATTTAACATAAACTCGTTAGTCTTTTTTATTGTTCTTATTATTCCCCAACAATTTTAGAACTTGGTTTAATGAAGCTTTCTCTTCTGAGTTCACTGGTTTAAAAACAGAAAAAAAAAAAGAAAAAAAGAAAAAAGGAAAAAAAGAAAAGGCATTGCTCTTATAGGTCCAGCTGTAAAAGAAGAAACATTAGGAGGGTGGGATTGTGGGTGGGCTAGGGTTAGAGCAAGGGTATCGACAGGAGTTTAAGTGTTAGTCCCAATGTTGAAACAAGTGGCATTTTTTAAAAAGAATTTGGTTGCATTTTTACATAACACTGCCATGAATAACCTAAGGGAAGTGTTGAATGGTGTTGGCCAGGGCATAAAAAGATAAATATGCATTTTACTAAACTACCTCAGGCATTTAGTACCTCAATGAGAAATTGTTCCTTTTTTGCTTTTTTTTGGTATTTTGTATACTTTATAAAGCTAATAGTTCTTGAGCATTTTATTTTTTTAAAAAAAATTAAAATTTGATCAGCCACCAGCCAGGAGTACTACGGACTTATCGGGGAAAATATAGCAGAGCACTTCTAGCTGCTGGCTGATGGGAGTAAGGTGGGTAAAAAAAACACGGCCTCAGATTTTCTGAGGGCTTCAACACCATCATTTGTTAAAAAAAAAAAATTCAGTGAATGTTCAAAAGATAGTGAATGATGCCAACATTCTGATAGCAGCAATGCCGTTTAGTTTTCTTTTAAGATGGGATGAAAAAGTTTGTGACGGTACTTTTTTGGGAACAGGACAAGGAAGTGATGGCAAGAGGCTGGGGTTGGGGGAAAAATTTAGAAGGCTGCAAGAGGCTGAATTTTTTTTTTTGTGCTACTTGATTGAATGCATGAACCCTTTGTGCCTTTGACCATCACTACCTAATAATGCTACATTTAACCATTTGCAGCCCATTTGGACTTTGCCATTTTGTTCAAAGAGCAAGCTTCATCTTCAGTTTGATAGAACACTCAATCTGCTAGAGCGTTTTGGAGGCCGTGAGGGTCTCTGCTGTCTGCAGATCATATCATACTGCTTTCAGTTACCACGATGGGGGAAGGTCAAACAGTGTTTGATCACGTTGAAAGATAACGAAGGCTAAGTTTACATATCCAGCCGCTGTTATGGGCCACACTAAGCCACTTTGAAGGTTTTGAAAACTATTACAAGAAAAAAAAAAACCAACAACCTCTCTAGCCTGGCTTATAATAGATGCAGCAGGATTTATGCACGTTCTGCAACCAACCATTAGAGAAAAAAATGTCAAAAGGCAGGGATAACAGGAAAGTTACCAAATTTTTTAATTTCAGAATGTAATTTGAATGCTGATTGTGGTAATAGTGACACATTCAAGTTTCTACAATAAACTTCAGTCTACCTCAGTTTAAAAAAAAAATGTGGCAACACATGGTGCATAAAGACTGCTGTGTGTGTGTGTGTGCGCGTGCGCGCCTGTATGTGTGTGGTCGACAGAGCCATGCTATTACCTCTGAACCTTTTTTTGTGATGTTTTTTGTGCATGAGATGATCAGAATCACCATGCTGCACTGATTTGAGGGGCACAACGAGCAAAAACATTTGTTTCATCATTTTGTTATCTACCTCTTAGGTTCATGTTGAAATAGAGGCATTACTACATAGACTAGATAATTTTCCCAAAGATCATTGTTGTACAGATTAGGTAATTTTGAAAATGGTCTGAAGTGTTTTTCCTGCATCTCTTCTTTACTAATTGGTTTAAAAACCACAAACTTATGTTGTAGTTTTAGCAAAGAAAAATGAGTTTCTTTTCCTTTTTTGACAGTGACCTTCATTCTAGCCTTTAGGATAATTTTTTTTCTTACAATGAATTTAAAATTACTGAAGTATGAAAAGTCATAGCATTTTAATTTTTGTCGAGGCTTAAGTCAGTCTGATGTTCCTTTCTTAACATTTGAGAAGGATTTGACTTCATTATTTTCCATAAAAATTATTTACAAATAGGTGCTGCATTTACATCTACTGATTTAATTACTGTCATATCTCTTAAATTTCTAGACTTAGTATGATAAATCATGTTTTATTTTCAATTGAGACTTGGTAATTTGGAGTATTTGGGAATAGCTAGAAAGTAAACACTGTAAATGATTTCAGTATCCACAAAGTATGGATCATTTTTCATCTGTAATGTGCCCCCCAATGCAGCTCCACTTGCCAGATGCCTCTGAATGGAATAAAGAGTTTAACTCCTATCATCAGATACAGTTGTGTGTTGTTTTTTTAAACTAATGAGGCATAACGACTGACTGTTCTAAGTATTTACTGTGCTTTGATCGAGTTGTTTTTCTGTCTGTAGTAATAACTGAGTAAAGTTGAACAGTCACCCGCAGGCATTCCATAGCTGCTAGGGCATCCAGCAGCCAAGTAATATATAGGGTATATAATGTTCACACTTTCCAGTACAAATAGCGACTTCTGTGACTTCCAGTTTACCTTTTCATTTTCATACAACAGCACTATGGTTTGTAGTACCACCTTTAGTTCACAATTTCTCTTTTGCAGATAACTTAGTGTGGTTTGCTGTGGAAGGAACATGTGCACAACAGTTGTGACCCAATGCAAACCCAAAGGGAGCTTTTAACAAGTTTCAAGTGAGATGTGAATTGTAGTACAAACTCTCTTTTTTCAGCTGCTTTTTACCCAGTCTTTACTTTGATGCTTTGTGTGTGGTGCAGCTGGGCAATGAGCATGGTCCCAGAAGCCTGGATTGCTCATTAGTGAGTAAATATGGTACCTTGTATCTCACCTTGTTCCACCTCCTCTGTCCCAGACCCACCCATTGTCAGGAAGGTGGTGCCCTCAGATCCCTTTCAATCAGGTGTTTTTTTCTCTTGATTTAGATCCCTTTTAATGTTATTTGAGATATTTCATTGTGAAAGCTCCAAGGTGAGAGGAAGGTCTTGGGGAACGAGGAAGAGTGTTCACAAATAACTCTTTTTGAGTGGAGTGGAAAACTAGGCTTCTTTTCCAAACTCTTGCATCTTCCCACTTGTCTTCACAGCTCATTTACTGAGACCAATCAGCAGAAAGAGAACTGAAGAAATGATGTCTGCAGGAAACAGTGTATGGTACTGCATTTTACGGGGAAATTGGGCTCATCCTTCCCTTGAGCTCACTTCTCAGACCTGGCATCCCTGCCCTTTGAGCAACATAAATTAAGCTTCCTTCCTTAATGCTGGTGCATTGGCCATCATTAAACCTCTGACTTTTTAATCATTTGCTTGATCATGATGCTTTTATTTGCTTCTAACCTTATGAAGCTTTTATTCTTGAGCTGCAATTTCAAAGGCATGCGCTCTTTATGTTAGTTTCCATCACGTGAAGCATGTATGCTGTGCAGGACAAGCAGAGTCTTGAGCATGGGGTTTGAAAATGACTGAGAAATCAGTAGAGTAAGCTCTCAAGCTGGGTAAGCTGGGCTGTAACAGCTGCTAGCTCAATTGATGGATGTAGACACTGCCTGATAACTAAGTTACTCAAATGTAGTGCAGGAAATTTTGTGATGTGATGACCAGTTTCATATTATTGTCTACCACTGTCAAGGGATCCTGCACAGAGCTAGGCCTGAACACAGCTTTGTGGAAGACTGATCAGTGCATCTGTCTTGCTGGACAAACTATAAGCTTTTTTATTTTACACAAGGGTCTCACATTATGCATGGAGGAGAAATGTTCCCATGTGTTCTTCCCAAAGGCATTTAGTGTTGCACAGCAGTAATCAGCCAGACTTTGTTAATTCCAAGGATTTGAGAGTCAGGCCAAAGGCTCAGTGAGTCACATAGGGTGATACAGGTTATGGCAGCTTACGTTAAATGAGGTGAAGAAGTGTTCTTCCTGAGCTGGAATTTCTGATTAATAGCAATCAGTGGATTTTTCAGCCAACTTCTTTTCACAATGTGCTTTCACAGTGAATTTTTTTTTCCATGCATCTTAGTGTTTTTGTCTTTTCTTACCATCATTCATTTCCAATGGTAAAAATCCTACACTTGACATGACAGCTGTTCTTCCCTATCGCTTTCTGTTCTTTTCTAGGCTCTCATTACTGTTCTTTTGTTACTAAATGTTAAAGTATGGTGAGTGCATACAATAGGGTAATGTGTGCTGAGTCTGCCTCTATTCAGCTAGCTGTATGCATCTCCAGCAGGAAAGGCTTTCAATGAACGATCTGAAGCTACTCTATGTATGTCTCCTGGGAAGAAATGCCCCACACCAGCACCACACTGTGTAAGAAAGCCAGTGTTCCTTCAGGTGAATTTCTTGTCACTAAGTATCAGGAAGCATTCTGCAAATTGTTTTTTGCAGACACGTTTACCACTAACACTTTAATTTTGTGGACAGATTTGGTGTTACCTCCATTCATTAACTATATTTATTAAAGTTCCTTGTTTAATTTGCCTAACTATCTGCTGCCTTCTATCAAAGAGCAGGTGAGTTCATGGTAGTTACTCCTAAAATAAGAGGGCAGCTTCAGCATGATAAATGACCCAGACTGAAATAGGAGAAATGATATTCTTCGTTTACAAACCAACCAAAATCCAGATGCAAAGCAAGCTTCTCCAGAAGGAAGAGATCCTAATCTAGTAATGAAAGCATTGTTCTGTAATGAGAAAACAAGACTTGTTATCATCCTGAAGCTCTTCTAGCTGGATTTTAGCAGTTGCTGACCAAGAACGGTATGCAATGACATCTGAAAGTGATGAACTATCTGTCCAACAGCAAGTTATGCTGAGTAACAAAGGGCTTCCTCTAGGACTATTTTCACCCACCTCAAAAGGTCTGAAGGTTTACACTGCCACAGCATGTTCCTCAGTGTCCTTTTGCAGGAACCAGGTGAGAGGAAAACCTCTGAGAAAGGCTAGCTGTGCACTTAAAACATTCAGCTCATTTTAATGTGAAGGCAAGGAGTTGAAGTTCTTCAGTTGTGTTTTTGTTGTTATTATTATTATTAAAAACAGATTGGCCTTGGCTGAAGAACTGACTTACAATTCTGTTAATTCAAGACATGTTTGTCACTGCTACTCTTGGCTTTTATGTGCTCAGCAACACCACTGTTTTCTCTCTTCCTTTAAATTGGCACATGATTTGTTTTGCCTCAACCAAAAACAACTGACTTCACACAACAAGTCTCATTTAAACTTTACTGCTTAATGTAGTTCTACCTTATAGCACTCGAGCCATTTTGCAGGAAAGGTACTTCAGCATGCACTTCCACCACAGGCAGGCCTTTCAAAGGTGCTAGAAAAAACAGCCATTGCCTGAGTTTTGGGGGTAAGTAGCTTAAATGGCTGTCCTTTCCTACTGTTCTCACTGCGAACTCCACTGAGACACCTTCTTTCAGGAAGGTCCCCTACTGCCTCTTTATGACATTCTGGTAGCTCTTTTGATACCCTGGTTTATGCTGATCACCTGTAATGATGGCCAAGTTGCTGTGCTTCCTGTGTCTGCTGAGGCACACTCATGTCTCCTTCTAGTCAAGCACCTCAGCAGCTACATTAAGTTCTTGTCACAAGTTGATCACTGCTGTTCAGAAGTCAGTCCTAATATAAAGTCTTCTGGCAGTAACTGTGGAGTCATCTGTGCTAACTGGTCATCATAGGAACCTAGAGTCCACAGCTTCTCCAGTTCGTAAGTCTCTCGTGTCTCTGGCAGCATGAAGTGTACCACTATGCTTCCTGCACAGAAGAAAAAAACATAATAAATAAGCAGTGAGAGTCCTTTGCAACATAGTTCAGGGCAATGAATCAGGTTAAGTCTGAAACTGCTCCAATACAGGTTTTACCCTGATGGGGTTGGGTAAGAATGCTTATTTTATTGATCTATCAGCAGTGAAACATAGTAGCCTTTTTTGTTAGTGACCGGTAAAGCACCACCACACTTCCAGCTTCACAGTCTAAGTACTAAGATGGAGTCTAAGTACTCCATCCCCATTCTGGCTAGATATATCAGGTCAGCTGATGGGGGAGGTCTCTTCTTCAATCACTGATTCCAGCTCTTGAACAGAGAGGAATTGGTCATTCCTTAGGCAGAACGCAAGAACGCAACCAGCAAAAGGGGAAGGACAGTGCTTCCATTTAAAACAGTATAACAGAACTCCAGATCAAAGAAATTGTCCTCCTCCTGTCCCCAAGAAGAAGCCAGAAGAACTTTTACTTAAATGAACTCATTCCCCAAAGCTACAGATGAACTTTCAGCTTCCCTTCAACAACACAGAACTGCAGCCAATTAGTTTTCTTTAGGTGTTTCTCATGCTTCTTAGCTTTGTTCATAATTTTTAACATAAACAGCTGAGCTCAAACTTTGACATAGTCTCACACTTTTACTGCAGTAAGCGCTTGCTTACAGGATTTCGTTCTGTTAAAACAACAGCAAAAAAGAAAAGCTCAGTCGAGTGTACTTCTAATATGTTTTCTCTGGTTATACCCTTCAATTTCAGTTACTTCTCAGTTTATAACCGTCAAACATCATCAACAGTAATGTAACTGGGGATGAACATCACTGGCTGCAGTGCTTTCTCACCCATACTCTCTTAAGTCAAAACACAGAAGGTGAGATTATAGAGATGGTGGTGAAGCTGCAATGCTGAGGGTAAAACCTTGAATGTTGGTGTGGAAAGTTCCATACTTAAGAACAAAATACCAAACTCAACTTCTTTAGGACTGTGGCTTTATCTGGTGTCATAGGATGACAGACAGTGCCAGTCTGTTCAACAGTTCACTACTCAGGCTGCATACCAGGAGCTCCTGCTTGCCCAAATGGTCACTTTAAAACTTGTGGAAATTTACTGAAGCAGCTGTTCCCTTCAGCATCCCATGTTCAACTTATTAAGACTGTTGAAACGTAGCTTCTGCTTTCTTCTCAATGCTGTGATATTTAGCAGAAGTTAACTTAGTAGCTCCATGGGGTGCATCAACAACTGGAATTGTAAAATATGAGTACTGATGACTCTTCATGGCAATCAGGGCTCACTGTGATGTCTCCTTCCTTAAAGAGCTTGTGCAGAATGTCATATAGGTCACATTCACAAATACATACCAAAATCAATGCACAGCCAGTCATCTGTCTCTTTCCCTTCAATCTGAGTGTGAGGATCACTTTCTTCTTTCTGATGCTTGTACTGAGAGAGAAGCAACAGCAGAAAATGAAATACTTCATGTTCATTTACACGCACTCAGACCTGGCAGCTAAATTTGACTTTATCAAGGTGTGTAGAGTTGTTTTAAATCTGAAATGCAACAGACAGACAATAATGGTGGTTCTAAGGGCTGCACAGAAATATACAGCTGCAGCTCTGGAAAATAAGTACAGATCTCTCATTGAGAGGTTTGTGTCCATTTTTTTCACAAGATGAATATTAAATTGTTACTTAGCAATGAAGTAGCCTTGCAAATAGATTCCCTAGCACTAGCTATGGGGAATCTAACTATCACTAGTATCACATTTTACCTCCTTTCATGTACCTTCTGTGTTGTGTTATGCTGGCAGAAATGAAGGAGATGCCCAATGGAACAGAGAGAAGAGGAGAAAACAAGTTTGACCCTGCATCACAGAAAAGGTAAAGAAGTCTCCTGCCTCAAGAGCATGCTCTGAGCACTCACTGCATAGCAGGGAAAATATGATCAGCATTCAGGTTTACAAGTTATGAATTACTATGAAAAAGTGGAGAGGGCAGCTCAAAGCAGGACTGCAGAAGCTATGGGGGCAAGGCAGGGAATTTCATATGCAACACATCAGCTTTTGCAGACACTGGCTGGAGGGGTTCCAGTCTTCCTATCTGTAACACCAAGAATTCTAAGCATCCCCCAGGGCTGGAGAAATTTCACAACTGGAGGTTTAAGGACAGTTTGTTTATATATCAAGCATAAATTAAAACAAACAAACGAACAACAACCTACAATACTGAAATTACTGAATCTTCACAGCTCCTTAATCAGTTTTACCTTATCTCTAGTTCAAGCATCTTAACCAAAACGTGGAAACCTTTTTTAAGCTGCAATTAAAACAAGGAAACTAAGAAAATATTTATTTCAGAACAAGGAAACAGTACAGGTGCACAGCAATAGCAGTCCTTTCTGCCTTGAAAGACAGGCTATAAAATAAGACTATTAGTATGGCCAGTCAGGAAATGAATCCTACTTCAATATGAAATTAATTACCACCAAATGTAACGGTTCGTGGTTGTTCCATACAACGCTACCTGCTGGACAATGGTCCCAACTTGCAAAGAACTGAGTGGCCATAACTTAATTAAGTAGTAGTTCTACATTTCTGGAAAGTAGCTTACAAGATATCCTTAAAAGAAGGTAACTAAAGACATGTAACTCAACACGGGAAGGCTGAGGCTGATCTCCACCAGAGGTTTCCTTCAGCCCTGTCTTTAAAAGCTATTTAACGGTGAACAAATTATAAAGACAACATTATGTTCTTCCTCTAACACAACACCAGACAGGAAGGAGTAAGCAGCAGTTGGGACTTTGCTGCTTACAAACTGCTAGAAGAGTGGGAAGGCCTCATGCTACACACAAGCACATCCACATTTCCGTGCCAGTAAATCACCCATTCCTTAACATTGCAAGTATGATAGTACTACAGCTAGCCAGCTGCCCCAGCACCTGCTATACTTAGGCTTTAGCTTCCTTTTTGCCCACACCTTCCAATGCCAGGTATGCTCTGCCACTCTGAGTACTGAAAAGTAAAACCATCTCCCTCTCCTCCCCTCAAGTTTCATAGCTGAAACCAACAGGACTAGAAGAAAAATAAATGAAGAGCTAGGAGAAATACAGGGTCAAGAAGTAAAAGGATGTGTATGAGGAGAAGGCAAGCTGCAGGTTAGGAGTAGAGAAAGGTGAACAAGATGGGGGCAAGTTGCACTTTTCACACCATGCTTTTAACAGCCAGGACAGCTCTTTTCTGGCCTCAAAGATTTGCCCTCCCAGAGTTAGGTCCTCATCACTAGGCTCTACCTGTATTCTTATTCTGACCTATGCTCCTGTGCTGAAAAGCACACTCTGCCAAAGCCAAACTGCATGAGGTTTCTGTGAAGGATGGCTGCTGCTTCTCCTTCCCTTCTGTACATGCACAGCACAGTCATGGTTTAATAGCAATTTGCTTTAGTAGGCCCGGGAGAGGATCCTTTGCCTCATAGTATGCAATCTTTCTTCTGGTCTTACAGTGTATTTGAAAACCTGCAGATCTGATGGATTAGGGTTTGAGAACAGTCAGATTAGGCTACTTTGAGGGAGTGGGAATAGCTGTGAAGCATGCTGAAATGAATACACAACAGGCACAGTTTGTCAGTACCATTTCTCATTGCTGATAAACACTCTCACTGCAGCCACCAACCTGTGCTACCATCATCAGTGCTCTGAATACAGAGGTCTGTTTTTAAAATATAATCTCTACATGTTGAGCAGCACCACTAAAGAAGAAAACTACAGTTAGTTACTGGATGCACTCAAAAATAAATGACATGAGGATATGCAGTTCTATCTTGCCCAGTGTATCTGTAACAGTAAGCCCAGGGAAATTAATTTCACAGTTTAAATCTTCACCTAAAATCACTCCCACCAACCAAGAGAGTAAAACAGTGGGAACTGTCTTACCATCTTCAGCATGTAATGTGCCATTGCATGGAGATGCCGTGTTGAAGATCCGCTCACAACTATAAAATAATTGCAGTATTTTACTTCTGGAGGTACTTGGATGACACAGATGTCCTTTGCATTCTCTTGCCTCAGCAGATTTACAACAAAATCAATGCTGAACTTTGGAAGAGAAGTGTCTGGAACAGAAAACATAGCAGCAGTAATGATAACTTCTTTCTTGCAAAAGTCAGCCACTTCTAAGTTATCCAAGATGCAAAATAACAGTGAACTAAATTAAAGCCACTATTTGAAGTTTGGTTTGGTACTGGCAATCCTACATGAACAGCTGATTCTTAATAGCTACACTTTAAAATCATCCAAGTTGAGTACTAAAGCTCTCCTCTGGTAAATAACGCTCTCTAGGTGCACGGAGCAGTTGGCAAACGTCACAGTTTCCTTAAGGTAACTTATTTATTTCTCGTCAGCACATCTTCGAGTCGATGCTATCACCAGATATTTGACAGTTAAGATGAACAAAAACAAAACACTTCAGCAGACATCCATTTGGAACACGTTAAGAATATTCCACAACAGCGCTTGTTCAACAGGCCCCGGCAGGCCCAGGGTATCATGTGAGGAACCCAACTCTTAGGCAGAGAAAACGAACGTACTAAAACAGAGCAGGAGCAGAGCGACGCAGGGTTCTTTTCCACGCTCCGTGGCCTGCTGTGCCACAGGGGCTTATCACAGAATCCTCAGGCTGGAAAACGCCCCTCACGCCACCCAACCCAGCCACCAGCCCAGCCTCACGTAAGGCCATCGCCTCACCACCCCTCCTTCCAGGGAGCTGCAGATTCGTTACGGCACCGCAGATAAAGCAAGTGCTGCCATGGATGGGGCCACGCGGCCGGCTCCGTACCCACCTCCCGGCTCTCGTCCCCGACAACGCTCGATGACGGCCCTCACGCGGGCCTTACCTGTCGCCTGCCGCCGCTCCGCCGCCGCGGCCGCTGCACCGCCGCCCTCCGCGCCCCTGACAGCCGCCTGTCCGCCCCCGCGCGGCGCCCCGAGCACGGCGAAGTGGGAGCGCAGCAGCCGGCGGCCTCCCACCAGCGTCCGCCACATTCCGGCCGTCCCGCGCCCCCGCCCACGGCCCGGCTGCCGCACAGCGATTGGCCGGCCTGCCGGCCGCCCCTCGCTCCTATTGGCTTATCTCGCTGTCGGTCTGCTCTCACAGTACGGCGCGAGACTGCGCAGGGGGCTGCTGTTGGTGAGGCGGGGTGGGCGGAGCGTGCTGTAATGGCGGTGGTTGTGCTGTGAGGCGAGAGCGGGTGAGCGTCCTGCTTGCGTAAGGGCAGCAAGGCTGAGGCAGATGCACCTGTGTTTTCTGCAGGTAGCCGCTCGTGGGGTCAGTACTCAGACGACTCGCCAAGCTGCCTGCTTGACTGTTTGCAAGACAAACGGAGAGAGCTCCTGACAATCGTTGGATGGTTTATTTGTCAGTACAGCGGCTACATTCCAGTGTATAAAACGAAAGGTGTACAAAATGGAAGGTGCGGTTGAAAAGGCAAAATCGAATGATAAAACTGAAGTGACATGATATGTAAAAAAAGATAGCGCGTGCAGTGCCGTACTCTTGGGTAAGAGATTTAAAAGTAGTTATTGAAGTGTGCCTGAAAGCTGATTTCGGTACAAAAGCCTGGGAGGGCACACAGCTCCTAAAGCGTTCTCCAAACAGGGTACTTTCTGCGTCTAGCTTGGGTCACTGCCAGCCCGCGTTACTCCTGACCCTGCGATAGGGCTCGGCTCTCCCTGCCTCACAGCAGGTCCTCATCGAGAGGTGTTGGTGGCAGCCCTGTCCTGCCCCAAGCCAGGGCAGCGAGTCAGCTTCAGGCTGATGACAGGCCTTGTAACGTTCAGGCAGCACATTTCACAGGAAAAGTAGTTTCTGCTTAAGTCAGGGAATTGTTTAGATGCCCAGTTATGGTTAAATGGGTGCTTGCTATCCATAAGGAAGACATAACAAAACCAGACCTGGTACTTCTAATCATGTATCTGAAATGGCTACAAAAGAAGTACAATTCATTGGAGAATGTGGAAACAAAAAGCTACTGAATTTTATAGCTTAAGACCTAACCTCACAGGTGTATCAATCATATATCCTCAAACAATGTCTGTGCCCAGTGTGGAAGTGATAGTGAAGGCTGTGATCAGACTGCAAATGGTGAGCACTGGGCAGACCTGACAAGATGTCAGGAAAATATGTTTGTGCTTCTTCATTGCCTCGGGAATGGGGAACAGTATGTGTCAGGGTTATTGTGAGATGGATTAAATAAGCTAGATGTATTGAAATATAGATCTTCAAAGAATTCAGTGTTCAGAATTAGACTGTGTAGAGTCACATGCCCAGCACAAGCTGGGTAACGCAAAAGCAATAACTGAAGCATGGTGCCTTATGTAGGTTGGGGTTTTCGTTTGAGAAAGTGGTCAAAGAGAGGGAATGGAGAAGCAAGGAGAAATTAGAATTTCTTTAAAAACAAGTTTCAACAGGAAAAACCAAGCAGGTGGGCCTTGTTATCGTTGCTTGGGTGTCTGTGGTCCAGGTTATAGTGAGTCTAGTGCACTGTTAGCTATGTCCACAGTAGTGAACTGCTGTGTCCAGCCCTGTCTGCCTGCACACTACTGAATGCCATTGCCCCGCAAAGCTAAACTGCAGGTGAGCAGCAGTGCCTGTGGAGGTTCCCAGAGGCTGAGATTTGCTTGGTAGAGAGCTGGTAGGTGCAAGGCAAGCCTGTGCTAAGACCAACAGGGAACCAACATAAGCAGCTAGGTGCCAGTGCCTGGGAGTATAGCATGGCAGTTTCTTTCCACAGACATAGTGTCTGCCTCCTGTTTCTGACCTGAATCTTCTTTAAGGTGGTAAGCAGCTATACTGGACTGTCTAAGACTAAGTATTTATGCATTTTTGGTTTTTGCTTGTTTACATAATATTTTTTCCCCTGCAGGTTTTAGATCTGATTAATTTTGCATCTAGTTAACCCAAAAGTAAGAAAAGCATGAGGGTTAGTTATTTAGAAAAGCATATCCTAGATCACAAGCAAGAACAGCAAGTGCTCAAAACTACCTTTGTTTTCTAAGAAGGACTATTTTGGTATTTCTAATTGCACCAAGCCCCCCAGAGCTACCAATGAATCTAGATGTGTTTTTACCTTACTCCTTTGTTTTTATAACAACAACAAAAATAATGATACAGTCTTGTACGTAATCTAAGTCAATGTTAAGTTAAAGGTTTAAACAATGCCTGGCTTGGTTTTCAACAGAGGATTTCTCTCGGTGCTCTTAGGGAAGAAAAAGGCTTTGAAGCTGCTGACATAAACACTCAGTCCCTCCTGGTTCTCTGCTTGTCCTGCATTTCTCTCAATAGGTTTGTATTGTTTGTATCTCCTGCAAAGAACGTGTGCAGTTAGGTGCAGAATGACATTTGAACACAAAGGTCCACATTTAGCATGGGGCCCAATGCAGAAGAGAATTGATCATATATTCATAACTCCTTCCCCCTTCTATTAAAAAAATAACGATTGACTGCCATAGTTAATTAGTTGTGACTAAGGCCTGGTTAATGAGAAGGCTCTGTTGCTTAGAGGAGTATTGTTGCTCTGTGTTTCCTCCTCACCACTGCCTGCAAAGGCTGAGCATACTCTTAACTCAGGAGTCTCAGTGCAGTCTTAAAGTTTCACCAGAAACATTGAAGCTAATAATGCGCAAATATGTGTTTCTTTTAACCACTTTCTGCATGCTCGGCACCCTTTTCCCAGTGAATCTGTCAGTTATTTAATGTATTTTGATGATTAATTCTTGATAGCTACTTGTAAGAGTTTTAAAGCTAAATAAAATTTCTGTTTTACTGAATACTAAATCACATCATGCAGTTTGAGTTTCCTTATGTGCTGTTCCCAGGCCTTCTTTTATTACTGTTTATGCATATAAGCATAAAATTACCAAATGTAATTTTCTATTAAATTCAAATATTCACAAATTTTCTGATGGCTTTATGGTTTAAGTCAGTAATCTCATATTCTTGAATATTTGCTAGAACATTTGTGAATAACAACAAAAAAGAAACAAGAATACAGCTAACACAAATTTAAGCTGTGGGTTGTGCTAGTTTAGCTAATACTTTTGTCAGTTTCTTGAACTGTTTTTAGTCTTAGCAACTTACTTGTAAAGGACAAAAGCCCCAATGGCGCCAAACACTGCCAACAAACCAAGGAAGATGAAGACACCTTTTGTTGTCCCTGAGGATGATCCTAGAGTTCAGAAAGCAGCTTGATTAAAAATTAGCCTTGTCTTAACAGTGAAATTGGCTTTCTCAAGGAAATATCATTTTTATCTGACTGTTTTAATGGCTGTACTGCACTTATACTGGAATGCAAGCTAAGCATTGGAAGTCAGTGACTTAGGCAGGAGGTGGTGCTTTCATATCCTGATAGGCTTAATTCTGAGTGCCACCAGACAGTGGGCTGGCTCTGCTGGTTTTGCATGTGTAAGAGACATGCTGTGGCTCCTCCAGCCACCAAGGGACCCATGGTGGCATCCCATGAGGTGGAGCTGATTGGCTCCCTGCCTCTTGCAAAGGTAGGGGACCATTTACACTGAAGTATGAGATGTAGTCTCATTATAAGCTGTAATGTAGGAATCAATTTTAGTTCGAGGGGTGATAGCCACGAGATAAGGAAAAGGGAAAACTTTCTTAAAGGTTTGTTTCAGCTCCACGTATTAAGATGTCGTAGCTTGGCTGAGAGCCTGACAGACCCAGGCTTGTTTGTGTTGTTGAAGAGCTGAGAGCTCTGCTGTTTAACATCCTTATCCTGGGAAATTAACTCTGGGCTCTGATTGCCATTAAGCTCTATCTTCTGGCTTGTCACTGACAATTTCACTCTATTCCAAATTCCACTGTATGTGATAGAAGAAGGTGCATCGTTACCATTTTTTTTAAATGTGTTGCATATCTTAATTTTCTAGCCCATTGAAAGGACTTCAACCCATTCACTGAAAATACTGAGACGCATTATTGCTCCTCGTATTAACCACCGTTTTTATACAGTGAACTAACCTAGAGGTGCATGTTGACTTACTTTCCAGTGTATCGATTTATAATTGATATCTATGAAAAATCAGGACATTAAATCATTTACTTGGTGTATGCGCCTCAGGCATTTTTCAGTTTGTTGATAAAATATCTGTGGAGGCTTGATTTCATTGTTTGTTCACATGATAATTTTTCTGAGAGTGTAGAGATTTACATTGTTTTATTAATAAGGTAGCTCCTTGGACTAGTTTGCAAAGCAAACTGATGGGTCAGGTCTAAAGTGTAGGACTGCAATTCATTCAACAGCAGTTTGAGCAGGTTAAAAGCCGGTGTTGTGTGCAATGCCTGCAAACCCAGATACAGTCCTGCCAAACTTCAAAGGTCAAACGTTTAGGTATGCTCGGGTACCAGATGGGATTTTCTCTTGAAATTTGTGCAAAATCATGGCACATGGGAAATGTATGCAAACTTTAGGTGGGCTCCTCCAGAAGGTGATTCATAGCAACCTCTCTTAAATTCTGTTTCTGCGATGATTATAGCGTAAGGCCCCAGACTACAAAATAGCTTTTCCTTCAGTTGGAAACCTGGGGAGACAGTCTTGTTAGGCTAAATTTAGCTGCTGTGAATACACTTTTGTAAAATCGTACTTCATTTTTTTTCCTGTCTTTTGGAGCTGAAATACAATTAGGTCAGGCACTGTGTCTTAGTCACCATGAACTGATTTAGGCACAGCTAATTTTACAGCTAGATAGAATAAAAGCAGCCAAAATACTGTGGCAAGTGACTTCAAAGGGTCAGTTTCTTGGCTGATGCCACTTAAATAAATCAGAAGAGTCACTAGGACATTTAGTGAGAGGTCAGGAGGGGAATGGGCTGGGAGCACAGAGACAG
The DNA here is from genome assembly GCA_035772895.1 of Perdix hodgsoniae. Classification (NCBI taxonomy): domain Eukaryota; kingdom Metazoa; phylum Chordata; class Aves; order Galliformes; family Phasianidae; genus Perdix; species Perdix hodgsoniae. The sequence continues at coordinate 25,691,815 of JAPSGF010000005.1, read as the reverse complement.
CTTTATTGTTTAGGGTCCTTAGTGAGGCCAAGTTAATACCTGTTTCTGTCAAAGACTGCATGAATAACTGTGAGTGAGATACAGTGATACTCATCTGACCAAGGTAAACTGATTCTGAAAACAGTCACCTAGGGCACACTTTGTCATCAGTGAATGACTCAGGCCTTTCTAGAGCCTGGTTCATCTTACGTAGAAATAGAAACTCAGTTAAGATCAATGAGCTATACAGAGAGGGCACAGGGCAGCCTGCTCAGCTGTAGGCTTTGGTTCTCTTTCAAATGAGCCAAATCCTTCCTTACTGTCTTCTATGTTTCCATGTGTGCAGTAGGATGAATGGCACGTCCCTTACCTACTTTTCTGCCCAACAGAGTAGCAAAAATAACCTACAGCTAAAGAACATTTCATGTTTTGTGTTACTGATTGGTTTGTATAATTGCTGTACTCTGTAGACTGTACACATAAATCAAACCAAGTTCTAACATTTACAATTTTCACAGGGAAGCAAATGTCTTTTATCTTTGTATGACCTCTCACACAAGATGGTTGAGGCCTCTAGGCATGCTAAAACTCCTATGTACCTTCTTGTGTTCCCTTCTCAGCAGATAAATGACCATAGGGAGAAACTGCTCACAGACAACCCGCATCTGCTCTGCACAGACTCACCTCCATTTACGGAAATAAGTGCACTGGCAAGGGCTTGACTCGTGTCATCACCCAAGGTGATGTTTATACAGTACGTTCCAGGTTCATCAAAAGCTCTCCTAATGGTGAGTAAGCATTCTTCAGTGACGATGACGGGGTCACATACCATGGCCTGAGACACCTGGCATGTGGGGTCAGAAATTGCTGTACAGACATCTGTAGGGAGACTGGGGTGGGAAGAGTGAATATGTTACATTGTGGAATCCTGTTAGCCCCACTTATGGACACCTTGCACTGCTGCCCCAGATTTGTACTGATGCTTTTTTGCTTCTCAGTGATACCATTGTGATTATGAAGATGGCATGTATATATTATCTATACTTTATGCATTTAACATTTTATGGTGATCACAGGAAAAACCTGCCACAAATCGACTTATGAAGTTTTTTACCTTTAATACACAGCATTATGAAAAGAATACGGATTCTTATCTCTAGTGTCATGTGCTGAAAAAAGTGAACACTAACTTAAGAGAAGTAAATTGTTTTCCAGTTGTGTTGCCAAGACAATTTTTGTAGTTCTCATGCCTCTCAACTCAAATCCCCTTTCGGGGGATGTGCAACATTTTTCTCTCTAAGAAATTGCTTAGACACACCCATTCACTCTAAGTGTCAAAAAAGAGACTGAAAAGAGTCTGTTTCCTTCCAACTTCAGTAGGCTGCTTCCAATTTCACAATGAGTGCTGAAATCCTGTCTTTGCCAGGAAAATATAGAATTGCTTCTCCACAGTATCTAGTTCTCTTTTAGTTCAGCCTGCCATTTGTTCTGTATCCTACAAGCCTGGCAGTAGCTTCTGTTGACATAATTTACAAATGAGACTTTCATTATCTTTAGTTCCAGTCAAGAAATAGAAACACTGTGGTGTTCCCAACTTTTGTTCGTTCTGCTGTGTCTAAGTGCAGACAGCACCTAAGCGTTTCAGCACCTAATTATTTTTAAAAAGGGAAGATGATTGACAATTTCATTTACATACTTACCTCCCTTGGCAGGTAACAACAAAGTCAACCAGTGGATTTTCAGCTTGACTTTCTGTCATCTGGATGCTTGTCATCTGAATAATATTTACCTCAAGGATTCCCTCTGGGAGAGGAAACAGATGTCAACAGACATGACACGTGACAACCTTGTGTGTACAGAACCTCAAGTGTTTGGCTGATGCTCAGGTCAGGTCTTGTTTGCCATAACCTTCTTCCTCCCTTTGTGCTCTTTTTGAAGGGTTTGGAAGCCTAGAAATATTCCAGTACTTTCCGTATGAGATTTCTGCTTCGCTTTATTTTTCTTTTATAGTTAGTTATTTTTTTCACAAAATCACTTCCACTTCCCAGTAGCCACAGCTTCTGTACATGCCAAGGTTAGCTCAACCTTATGCGATCCCTCTGGCCAGTGTGTTTCAGAACAGAAAAGAATGATAGAGCTTGTATCCCCACCAGCTGTTTCCCAGCCCAAGTGCCTGGAAACCCATGTGTAGCATGGGAAAACCCTCAGTGGGTGTCCAGACAAAAGAAGATCAAGTCTTGTCTGAAACCAAGGTACCATAAACTTCACTACAGACCTGACCTGTCAGAGCATCTAAAGAAACCAAGGTAAGCCGGTTAACTGTGTGTGCATTAATCTTTAAAAATGCCAGTTGTGTCCAAGAGAAGGATCTTGACTGCAGGACTCACGTATCTGATAAAACTGTGGCAAAATAAACATTATCATATGTGTAGTATATTAGCCTCATTCTGCTCGAGGTATTGACTCACATCCTTACCTACAATGGTGATACCAGCTGTGTAGTATCCATATCTGTAAATATGACAGCCTCCATCTGGATTGTCTTCTGTTGTCTCATTGGGGACAGAAGGGTCCGAATTAGAAGATGCTTTGGTTGTTACTGTTGGTTTGAGGAAAGAAAAGTAGATACACATCTTTAGAATGAATGTAGAAATATTCTGAGTATGACTGTCTCTCTCGATAGTATTCATTACATATGTCACTGGTTGTTTTGCTTTTCAGCTATGCACTAATACGTTTATCTTTGTAGAATCATTCCAAAAGAAAACACGTGGTAAGCTGCTCTGTAAAACCCTAGAGAGGCCTGAGTAAAACTGCCAGTCCCCTGTTTGCGTGAAATAAAAGTGAGACTGCAAGATTTGGTATAATTGAGCTTTAAAATTCCCACATCAATTATAGAATAATTCCAAATGCCAGCAAAAGCTTAAAAATGTTCTCTTAGAAAGCAGGTATTTTTCCATTGTTCTACATTAGAGCTAATAGGGAAGTAGTCCATATTTCATTAAAACCTCATAAAAAATGTGAAATTTGAAAAATACAGCCATGATAGATTAACAATTTAACACTGGTAGTGTTATATAATTACCCAGGCTGAAACTGCAGGTCTTTTGCAAACTTTAAAATCCTTTGGATATATTAAAAAAAAATGCTGACCGTCATGAAGATGATTCTGAAATACAGTTGTGCGTAAACTTAAAGTGGAAAAGTCATTTTTGGCTTAATGCAATGTGGAAATCCCATATTTTGAAATATGAGTAAATGTTTTTCTAGTTCAATCCAATCTCATTTAATTTTGGGTGGCGATTAATGCAAACCAGAAAGGAACTGGCTCTGAAATACTTCTTCCTCGCTTAAAATTTACATCTTACCTCAAAATATGTCTCTTGAGTGTGCAAGACCACAACCACTTGATCTGGTGAGTAGAGGATATAAAAATAGATGTATATATGCTTGGGTCTATGTGAAGACCCCTTTAAGCCGTCATTGTGGTGATAAATGGAAATTAGTTTTTTAAATATGTGTATATGATGTCTACGTGTATTTTGATTCTGTCTCTAAACGAATTTGTGAAGCATGCAGAGCTTCACAGAACTTCTTTGATAAAAGTTCTAAATATATGTACTTAATGATCTAAAGATCTAGTATAGATAGATAAACTCTTACCTGCTGGGGTGGGCGATGATGGAGTGGGTGTTACTGGCTTGCAAGGCACAGGTATAATAGCTTGAACAGTTAAATTGAGAGTGAAGTTTCCTTGCAGAGCAAAGGTATGAGATGTAGTGGCACCGCTTTCCACAAATAAGCCACTTCCATCTCCGAAGTTCCATTTGTAGGAGATGGCGGAATTATTAAGGTAGTAGCTGGGATCATGGATTTTCACATCAAATGTGATCGGTGAGTCTTTGATAAAAATGGAGTCTGAGATGTTTCTGTCATGTTTTTGGGACATACTCACGAGTAGTGGAATTTTGTCTGCCAGAAAAAAAAAAAGAAAAAGAAAGTGAGTGAAGTGCACGTATCTGGCTCCAAACAACAAACAGCTCCAAAGCTCCTGAACAAGAGTCAGAATGTGAGACATTAGTATCTCTAACATGTGTTTCTAGTTTAATTTGATTTACTGATCTTCCAAGTCAATGGCAAACAGTTACACAGAGAGGTATGGGAACAAATAAGGAATCACAGGCATCAGTGGAAAATTGCATTTCCTCCAGTAAATCCTTCTTCGTCACATGAAGTAGAGATGTCACAACTGAGATAGTTACAGAGATTAATTACATTATTCTAGGGAATTTGCTAGAGATATCACGTTTGTATTAAAAACCTTTCTCAGGCTGATGCATTGTTTTCATGCCAGAATATGTTTGTGGTGAATTCTTTCTTTTAACAGTGAAAGAGCAAATGCTCCCAGTATTCTGTTGCAGTTTATTTCAGCACACTCACCTGTTACAACATAAGCGGTACTTGCTCTTGCAATGGGAATGTATGTTGAGTGCCCTCTCCTGTAAATGGATACTGCCATTATGTGTTTGCCAAGAGTGATATTTGCAGTGTTGACTGAAAAAATTGCTGAAGATCGTCCAATTGTTTGATAGTACTGACCTGAAAGAGAACGTCAACTTGTAATATATTTTCCTTTGAGTCTAGCTACAAGAAATTGTTTTTACAGAACCTGCATCTTTGTGACTCTTGGATTGCCTAATCAAAATGTAGAGTGCAGACTTGTCCTTCAGTTGTCTGTCGGGGGTTTGGGGAGCACTTTTACAATGCATTTACTCCCATTTTTAATTTTTTTTTTTCCAAAGGTGTCAGAAAGATGTCCCACATTTCATTGATTTAAGGAAGAGCATTTGCCAAGGCACTTATATCTTTGCAAAGAAATTACATTATGTTGACTTATTAGGAGTATGTAGTGGATGGCGTTACCTCTTAGGCATTTTTAGTTTACCTTCAACGTAGCAAGAAGATACAATGCTTCATACCCCATAGCCCTTCATATACGTTTGTTTGTTTGTCATCCAGCTGATTGTGGTAGGTAAATAATATCACCTTTATGTAAAATTAGGGACAATATTATTATTATTCACGCTGATGTTGATGATAATACTGATTTTCTCAAGCTAAATTAGGATTCTAAGATTTAGTATGTAGCCTGTGGCAGAAATAGTCCAAGCATTACATACTCACAGCTGGAAATACTGAAAATCAGCATCTGTGAATAGAAACAGTGCTACACAGTCAATGACAGTTTTCGCCTTCTCCCCAGAGTCAAGAATTGCTGTGCCATAAAACTGATGTGAACCTGTGCAGCTTTGTGCTCTCAATAAAATCTGAGAATCTGAAGTGGCAGTGACTGGCCAGCAAATCATCTGACTGACCTCAGACCCAGTGTTTTCCTAGAAAATTATATTGAGTACCACTGAAAGGAAATTAATTTTCTTCAGTGGCAGTTCTGTGAATGCAGACTTAAAAAAGATCTGATAAAACACAATTTCCAAACCTAGCAGAAGATTAATAGAACAACTGGTGGCCTCTTTGAAAAATGGGCAACAAATTCGGGGTCCCCATTCAAGAAGTGTGGAATCCCTTTTAGGGACTTTTAATGAAAGATACTAGAAAAAATGAGTGAATGTAAGCTTTGCAGCATCAACCAAACTGGGGTACATTGCAGTACTAACCAAATGTATGGAATAGATAGACAAAGTTCCTTCTCCTCCAGCCAGGATTATGAGGGAAAAGTCTTCCATCTGGGAATATATTATGGCTGTGGTTGCTTGTGCAGTTTTCCCAGCTGCAGTTGTCAATCCATTCAGTCCAGTTGTAGACATACTGATCCTGGGCTGGAGAATCTAAGTGTAGAAACAGGGCACATTCCTGGTCAGGTGAGAATCTCACAGCAAGTGAGGAAACAGGAGGCAGGCACCCCAGGTTATGACAAAGTCACTGGCTTTAAATAACAAGGTACACTGGGTTATTTTTTGTCTGACATTCAGTTTTTCCAGTTTATAGTGAAGACACATCTCCTTAAATTAACCAATCATTATTTGTAGGAGATGCAGAATGCTAAAAATAATGCAGCAATGTGAAGAAAGAAAATGGTATGACAGGTTATACTCTAGAGTATTTATCAGTTAAGAGCAACATGACCATTGTTCATAGGGTGTACTTCTAATGATTTCAACAATTTGCACTTTCACACCAGCATGGATATTGCCACTCCTTACCTGGGGTACAGTTTCTCTGGTATATGATGTTGCCATCATGATCTTCTTTCTGGCACTTGGGAAACTGGAGGGTCACAACAAAGGTCACATTGGATCCCACCAGTGCTGGGCTGTCAGTCACCAGTTTGGTTGTCACCTTTCCTCCTGTAAAAAACAAAACTGGTCTTCACTGCATTTATCAGAGCAGCAGCTACCTTCAACTGTGCACTATTTACATTGTAAGCACTTTCTTGGTTGCTCCTTTATATCCATGGGGATTTGTAATCCTAAATCATTTGAGTTCTCGTCGAAGCCCTAGTTTAGAACAATAGGGATTCCCCCCAACATCACTTGCTGATCTGTCATTCGTTTCCTTCCTAGAGCTAAAAGAGATTTTTTAGCAATGAGGTTGATATATCCCAAAGGAGAATATTTGTATTTCTCCCCTGTATTTAGAACTCGGCTCAGCCCAGGAGACAATTAACAGGCCTTTCAGTGAAGTTGTTAAACTGAATCCCACAGCACTCTACTGAGGTAGAAATTGAAGCTACATGTCCTGTAGGGCATGTTTCAAACAAAGCATTATCCCAGAGCCCTGCCCATCACTATGTGGTGTTAAGTATCATGTCTGAAGCTGTGAGGTATGGGAAAGCAGTAACTGGAACAGCTCATTATTCTGCTTCTTCAGACAAGGTGCTGCTAATGGTATCAGAATAGATCATCCCTACTTTGCAGTGAGAATATTGTACCTGTGAAAAAGCACTGCAGCACCTGTATGCTCCAGTGAGGAGGATTTTCTGGCCAATTTTCTCTGTGTCTTTGAAGTGTGTGTGTGATTACCTTTCCAGCAGTCCTTCCACCGAGGGTCGTTGTCTTCCCAGAAAGGATAAAGTTTTTCATTCCACGTGTTTTGATCACTAGACCAGCCTTGTATCTTGTTGTAGTGCATGACAGGAGAAGTTCTTCCATTGCTCAACACATCTTGAAACCCTGGATAGAAAAGGAAACATGCAGTGGGCTGGTGTGCTCCCTCTCACCCTGTAAAGGTACCACGCCTATGCTGAACAGCCTTCCTGTTATGACTGTATTCTGGTCCTCTTCATCAGAGGAAAGTTATAGAACTTTATCATTGCAGCCCTAGACACTTTAATCAGCTATAATCAGCAATTCCGCCTCTGACAGACTGATATTTTTCCACTTGCTCTATTGCAGGCTCTCCAGAGAAAGAAAACAGTGTTTTACAACATTTTGACCATATTGGAGGTATTGTTCTTATGAGTGATCATAAGCATGCAACAGTTAGGACAGTTATAAAGAGGTTGCCTGACTGCTGCATGCCTTATGCTGGACTGGTGACAAGCGTGTGCCTTAAAGGGAACAGGCTACATGCACTGTATCTGAGCTGTGCTCTAGTGGAGGTTGTGCTGGAAGTGAATTTTGACCCACTGATGTTTCTTTGGTGGAGTGGCTGCTAGTTTGTGTGAGAGGGCTGGAGCCAAGTGTAACAGAAGCTGGTGTTTGCAGAAAAGGAAATGAAGAGCTGAATAGTAAATTCAATGTCTTTACAGTGTAACAGCAAAAACACATTAGCTTCATGCCTATTACTTTAAAATGACTCAGATTAAATAATGTTAATAACCTCTTTCTTCTCATATTACTTCAAATGAGGGACTCAGACTTTTCCCAGGCCTTCGAGGATCCCTCTCTATTATGAAGTACTCACATAATGCAAAGCAAAATAAATATTCAAGTAACATGTAGGAACATGTCAAACACTGTAGGATACCATAAAAATATGTTCATAAATAGACTCATATGCAGAGTTCCATGAAAGCCTAGAGGCTTTGAACAACTCTGTCATCTTAATCAGGTAACTGCTGGGTGTGCTATTCTGTCCCAACATCAAGGGAGTCAGGATTTCTTCTTTATTTTAAAGTTAGTAGATACTGGATGCTTTGAGATTTATACATGGGTACAAGAAAGAGCTGGATGATTTCAAGGAAGATGCAGGGACCTATAAGAAGGGTAGGAATGGCTATGTGTGCTGTACCAAAACCAATCATGTTCGAGTTTGTCCTGGTTTTGGAAAAGTTGCAGAGCAGGTGTAGACATTCTAAGCCTAGTCTTGTGACTCCTAATTTTACTGCAGGGAAGAGTCAGAGGGACAGCACCACGGAAGGCAGGAGCTGCTTCTCTCTTGATGTTTTGTCACCCAGTGAGATGGCTGCTGGTCAGGGAGGGCATCCCTTGGCCAGTCCCATCTCAGTGGTCACCTCAAAGCAAGCAGCTCTCTCCCTGGTCTCTTGAGGCTTAAGGACTGAAAGGTACAAGGAAATGAGTCTACAGATGTTATGAGACATATTCTCCTATATGTTTTTGCCCTACAGGAACCTGCAATCTCACTTAAATATCTTGAATCAAGACTTCCCTGATGATTCAAGATATTTTGATGTGAGCAGAGCAGAACATCATGACCTGTACTTCCTCATGGCTTGTATCACATGCTGTATTATGTTCAGTCTTTTTCAGAGTTGGGCAATATTGTCCTCTAGGAAAAGAAAAGCAGATTAGAAGCTATAAAAAACATAAAAATATTTCACAAAGGCTTTTTGTGCTTAATCACATGTTATGTCAAGAAATTAACGTCATCTTATTTGAACGTAAGTGGTTATGAATTTTTCCTTTTTTTTTTCCATTCTCTTTGATTTTATCTAAAAATCATGTGATGAATAAAAATGTTTTGATTTTGTCAAATCAAAACATTTCAATCATTTTTTTCCCAAATATTCAGTTCATCAAAATGAGCTGGAACAGTTCTAATTTTATAAATGCTTTAAATTTTGAATAGACATCTTTGAATTCAGAAGTCATTTTCCTGTCCAGCTTTAGCAATAACTGTGGTCACTGCTTCTAAATCATGAGCTCCTGAGGCATTTCTGTGCCTTCCCATTGTGCTTTGTTTATTTCAATCAAATATAAAACATTTCACAAAAGCTTGAGGACAAGACAAAGACATTTTTAAGGTGAGAAAATACTTCACCACTAGTTCAGCTAACATGGAACTGAAGATTTTCCATTGCTGATCTTAAAGGAATAGAAAGCTTTAATGTATTTCTTCTGTAACAATGAAAAACACTCAAGCACAGATGTTGGTTGTAACATAAAATTAGAGCAGTTTAGTTCAAAATAGATGGGGTAATAATACAATCTAAGGAAATGATTACTGTAATAGTTTTGGTGAGGTGATCATAAGAGAATCACACTCTGATGGACTCTTCTCTCTCATTCTGGCTCTCATTTTGGTGAAAAATACAGAGAAGACAAGTTCAGCATTTCCTGTGCTAGTGTGTTAGCCATGAAAGAGAGAAAGTCGGCATTAGAACAGCAATAAAAAGATGGCATAGTTAAAGAGCAGAATGTAAGAATGCTGATGCTATGGCAAAGCTAAGAAGAGAGAAAACGACATAAACTTTCTGAAGTTGCGTGTGGAAACATAATCAAGTGGGACAAAAGAAAATTTGAGAAACGACTTACAAAAACGTAAAACTTACTAATTAAACTTTTTAAAGTACAGAAGTATTAGAAAGCCTGCCAGGAAGTCTGTAGAGTGAATAGAGGGTATAGATACAAAAGCAACATTTAGGGAAGATGAAGCAGTGGCACAAAAATAAATATATCCATTGACATTTTCATGCTCAGCGGAAGAGCCTAAGAGACTTCTGTGCCAGAATTTTCTTCACAGTGATGGAGTATCTCTCTCAAAGTGAAGAACAAAGATAGAGCAAATCAACAAATAAAAAAAAAAAGCCGTCTGGATCAGGTGGCTGAAAAGGTGTGGAAGCTGTTCAAGAGTGAAATAAATGAGCTGTTAACCATAACGTGTAACGTCTTGCTCAAAGCTGCTTCAGTGGCCGTGAAACAAAAGTTGGCAACTGTGCTGACAGTTTTTAAAACATTTCCAGGGAAGATTTAGAGGATTATAAAAGGCGTGATGCTCAAATTGGACAAGCTGGTAGAAACAGCAGTGAAGAACAGAGTTGTCAGAAACAGCAGATTAATATGATGTGCCGTAAAGGAGTGCATTCCTCACAAATACATTCAAGTTTTGCCAAGGGAGCTGGAGAGCAGGTGAACAAGGCTGACTAGGTTGTTACAGAACTGTTTGTGCAGAACAAGAGCCTCTAATTTACTGTTGCCACTTGAAAATGAGATCTTGTATCTTTACAGTTTTGAATGCAGTGCTCAGGAATAGTTGAAAAAGTAGGTAAAGGTTAAAGAGTAAAAATGAAAACATTATTACAGCACTGTATAATTCCCCACGTGTTTGTTTGTGTCTTGAATACTGCATGCTGTTCTCTACAGCACAAGCAGGGTATCAGAGAAGTGAAAAATACGGAGTAGGGTGTCAAAGGGATGGAATTGTTTCCAGATGAGGAACAAGCAAATAGCCTAGAGAGTGAGTGACAGGAGAATGTAAAAACAGAATCATGAACAGCATGGAGGAAGAAGCGTTTTTTCACTGTTTCCGAAAGTCTAGGAGGTAAGGAGAGTAAATGAAACCAGCAGCTGATAGGTTCTAAGCACAAAAAATACAGTTATTTCTTCAAGTTAGGCACAGTTGAGCTGTGACATTGCTTGCTGGGTCAAAATTTGCATGGGCTACCACCAAAACTGGAGTGCACGAACTGATGGGGGAGAAATCCTGTTAAATACAATGGTTCTACATCTGACTGAGGAAGTTCTGGTGCTATACACCATCAGTCTGGGAAAGTACCCATGGTAAATACAGGTACAAGGCTAGAAGTATGCTCAGCCTGATCTCCGTTGCTAAGGCCTTCAGTTTCCTTCTTGCAGATTCTAGAACTTGATCCCCAGTTACCATTTTGGGTTGCCAGCACTGAGCTCAGTGAGTCAGTAAGACTGGAAGTCAAGCTGGGAGTCTGGGAAGAAGCCAGGGACCAAGCCTGACCACCACAGCCAGAGAGTCTAATTCCTGGACTCCTAGTGTCCTGGAGCTCTGGCAGCCTCTCCCAGCCAAGCAAACTACAAGAAATCCATCCTGCCTCTGCCTTTCTGGCTATACTTGAGCCAGAGAAATATCATTAGAAATTTGAGGAGATGAACCAAGACTTAGCTGTTTACGCATAGAGCACAGCAAACAGCTCTTGGCATTTTTCTGCAGCTCAGTATAGCCTCAGCAATCACTACGCATCAGGGAGCAAATAGGTTTTACAGCACCATCACAGGACAGGAGGTAGAAAAGGGGTGAGGGAGGCACTCACGCATGGCAGCAGCACACAGGACCACTTCAGCCAGGAGCAGGAGCATGAGGTGGCGGTGAGCCCCGCGCATGGTGCCAGGCTGTGCGCTGGCCGGTGTGCACGGCAGAGCAGTAACTCCTTCAGCCTCCACTGAGAAGTGAGAATGAAGTTTCTCCACTGCTTGGCCCTCTGTTTAAATGAAGGGCCCCAGGACTCATCATGTGATGGAATTAAGCAGAGATGCATGATTTTGTCTTCAGCTTCTTTCAGCTCATGTGCTTATGACTCACTCCCTTTGCTTTCAGCATTCCCTGGGATTTCTGTGAGACCTGTTTAGAGCCACACCATTTACCTTGCAGGCATTTTTATATTGGTTTTGCACTCTGATCAATATTTATACCTAATTTGTTTTTAAATTAGGACTATTTACTTCCAGAAATACAAATTAACTCTCATCCTAGCCTGATTTGCTAGTGTTACTGCAACAGCTCATTGCATTTCATGAACTGGTCTCTACTTTCTCTTCCCACACACTGAGCAACAACCATAAACTAAATGAAAACTGGCTGATTCTAGCACTTCCCTTCACTTGGCTCTTGATCAGAGTTGATCCTGAAGGCAAACATTATTTAAATGTTCATTTAGTGGGTACATGCACGTACCTTACTACCACAGTTGTGTGATACGACATTTAGAGGTATTATGATCACAGACTATGTTGTGGTGGCCAGTCAATATCTAGGTCACAAGTTGATCTACGCACTAACAAGTATTTCACTGTAGTGTGTGATAAATAGGGGATGAAACAAAAATAGATTTTACCGCCCAACCTAATAATGAAATGTAATCAGTGCCTGAAGAGAAGAAGGGCAACATTGGCAAACACTGCACTTTCTGGTTCACATTCAGCTTCAGCTTGCTTCACCAGACACAGGTGGTCTTCTGTAGGCAGTGCAATAACTATTTTGTAGTTCTGTCAGCCTGGTGAGGTTTCTTGCTTTTGTTTTCGGCAAAGAAGAAGCTTTGGTGAGCTATGGCATGGAGTCAAGTATGGACCTCAAGAGTGGTCCCTCAGTGATCCCAAAGTAGAGCACTGACAAGGGAGGCACCGGTTAATGAGAAATCAACAAGTTGGGCAACAGTAAACTATTTTTTATTTGGGTAGAGCAAGCGGAAGTCTGTAAGCCAAGGTACTGTAAACAAAATGAAGAGATTGCTCAATGAGAGGGAAATTTACAACTATGATAATTTATTATTTTTATTTTTAATTTGTTCTTGGTATCTTTTGTTTTTTTTTCACATTTTCTCTGCATCTCTCTGTCCTCTAACACACCATGTTCGGAGGGCTTTCAGAAGCATTAAGTCCTGGTCTATGTGTGTGAAGCTGCATAAACGGAGAGGAGAGCTGGATGTCCTTTTTTCCTGCCTTCCCAGTAGCACCAAGAGAAGGATCCCAGGCTGTGAGAACAGCAAAGTGCATCCTGCATATGTAGGCTCCATGCTTCAGCAGCCTCCTGTCTGGCAGGGAAAGGGGTGAAGGCAGTAGCCTTGGGGATGCCAGGCTTGTTGGGACTAAGCCCTCATTATCTGGCAGAAAGGAGAGAAGCATAAATCAAAGTTAGAGCTGCGTCTGACTATGCAAAAAAAATCATATGATTGCAGCGTCCTCATGTGATTGTTGCTTTCTTGTTATTAAATCAACTCCATTCCCAGTTGAAATGTCAGGTTATGAAGTCATTCACAATTATTTTTTTAAACCATGTGGAACATTAGCTTTAATTGCACTCCTTTGTTTCCAGGTTGTTGATTCTTGAAGTGAAAAGTGACCTTCAAAGACTATGTTTCAGCATGGTTGGCCTGATCCAAAGCCTGATGGGGAGAAAGGAGGTTTGAGCACTGCTTCCCAATGGGGTTTTTTAGAACCTTCAGGGGAAAAACTGCTGACAACAAATGCCTAGTAATTAAAACCAAAAATTTATCAGCCTAAAAATAATGAAGTTGGTTAAGACAGAGATTTTTTGCCATGTTATTTGATACATGAAAATGTTACATAAATATTGAGTGACACTCTCAATAAGAGCCAGCTGGTGAAAATTACTGAACACATTGTAAATAGACTTCAGGGGCACTGAGGATCTGGTGTGTGGTTAGAGGAATCCAAAACCACCAGGGCTGGTGGTTGACAGCTAAATGGTGGCTGTGCCATGAGGATCTGGTCCTTCACATTCTCCCTCCTCAGCTCATGGGCCTTAGATTAAACATTCCGGAAGGGCTGACACAGAAAACTTTTGGATCCATTTATGCTGTAGCTGCAGCCAACTCATTAGCAAGAAAAGAGAAGAGGAGGAAGCTGTATAAGAAAGAACTAGGAAGAATAGTGGTGTAAAAAGAGTAAGAAGAGGAATAAAGGGGCCAAGGGAAAGCAGTAGAAGTTAGAAGTGAAGGCTGAAGTGATTAAAGTAGTGTCTTCAGCTGACTTCACCATTTACATTTGGAGTTCCTCTGAAATACTGAGGACTTGCTTGAAGCTGGCTGATCATCACTGGATCTTACATTAACTTTGTAGAATTTACATTGTTATTCTTAGACCCTTGAGAAGCACCTTCACAGTTAAAATAGCTGAACTGAATTGTGTATCTATAAAAGCAGAAATATTTTAAATATATCCTAAATATTCTTCCAGCAAAGAAACACATTCAGAGAGATTTGGGGCTTAATCTTACAAAGTGGGCAGGTACTTCACAGCTTTAGTTCCTCAGTTATTAAAACTTGTCCAAGAGATACAGATCTGTGTTACCTGAAGGCTTGTCAGATGACAGGGTGTGATCAAATCATGTGTACCTACATGTCTAGATTGTGACAGAGCTGGCATGTTCTCATGCTATCACACTTCCATCTCAACACAAGTACAAGAATTATTAAACACTTCTCACAGGAACTTAAAGAAAAGGGGGGGGGGGGGGGGGGGGGGGGGGGAGGATTTGAAGAATGACCTTGATCTTTTGCCAAGCCAGCACACAAAAATGAGACGATCTCATTTTAGTTAACCAGATATGTGCAGGTATAAACTGTCTGCCATTCCCTGGAGTCTCTTGAGGGAATGCTGCTGAAGACTACACAAGTTCCCTTTCTGGGAGGAAATCACCTGTGTCTCACTTCTCTTGGACAGGGGCCCATCAGCTGAGAAAACTGAACATGTAAATAAAACTATGTTGGCAGTTCACAGTCTTTTTTGTTTTAGAGGGAAAAGAAAAAAAAAAAAGGAGAGGAGAGGAGAGGAGAGGAGAGGAGAGGAGAGGAGAGGACTACAAAAGCTCCTAATCAGTTTATAGTGCCATCCAGCTCAGTTCACCACTAAAAAATAAATTAACACTCACAACTAGATGAAATGGCTTTTAGTAGTTTCAGTATCTATTTAAAAAAAAAACTATTATTATTAAGGTTTTTTTTGTCAGCTAAAGCTACTGCCAAGATTGTACCGCATTCTAAGGGAGGACATTTCCACACAGTCACTCTTTTCTCTGAGCTTCTGTGTCGGCACTGATGCTACCCAAATTTGCACTTCATAAGTTGATCACTTGATCAGAATTCTGGAGCTTTCATGTGTTAGAAGTCACTTTTGACCTAAAGTGAAGGCTTGAATGAGCATGCTATCTCTCTGCTTCTTTAGGGATGTCTTTGTTATTTCCTCCATGCTAATGCTAGCCTCACTGCTCAGGTACAGCCACATTTATGATAATGCCCTAAAGCCTTATAAGAGCAGCTCTTAGGAAAACATGGGAATCTCAGGTGTCATTCCATTGGGGTAAGGCTGCAGCTCTTTGATGTAAAAAAAATCCACAAGATCTCAGCCCTGAAATACAAATCTACACCAACCTCACATTCCCCCACATGTGGATGTGTTTTCCTGCTGATAGGAGATAATTCCTGTAGGTGACCAGCAGTTGCAGTTGAATCACAGTAACAGATGCTGGTCCTTTAGATATCACACCTTTTCTTCTTAAGGTGTATAGATGAAGCAGGTGAGCCTCATTTAGTGTCTGCAGGCAGGTTTTTAAAGTATGGTGCTAATGCAAGGAGGAGTTGTTCTGTGGTAATCCCTGTGTTCCAGTCTTTAGTTGATTCCCTCAAAGGCCTCTGTGAGCTGTTGTTTGCCTGATACATACCTCAGCTGAGCCTTGTGTGGAGCTGTCACCATTTGTTATGGTACGGACATTGGTTTTACTGTGCTGCTTTTCTCATACTGGTTTAATGAATGGTTAGTTATGTGGTTTATACTTACAATGACTCATCAAGGCACAATCCTCTGCCCGTTGTGAGGCAGATAATTGTTGTGAGAGTGCATGACTATGACTGTGATGCCTATATTTTATACCATGTTATGATGAAATCTGTTCAGACCTCTCTGCTGCTTGTGGTGACTGTAAAAGGAAGATTCTGTGTCCATCAGCTCAAGACAGAGCAGCCAAATCATTGCTGAAAAGCTGTTTTTCCTAAAGACTCTTACCGATACTTTGGCTGTGAGAAGAAGAAAGATCTTTTAAAAAAATATAGGATCAATCAAGCAAATAAAACCTGTATAAGAAAATGATGTTGTAGTAAAAAGAATAATATGTTATGAAAATATTAGGTGTATAGTCATGTTAGTGGCAGGACACCGAGGACAAAGTGATCTCACAGGTAAAATCTGCTCCTTTAAAGATTTTCTGAGAAACTTTTTGTTTCTCAGAAACAAAAATGGTACCTTATTCTCTATATAATGCTGTGTTTCATTCACTATGGTCTGGCTACAAGAGCACAGCACAGAATGTATGTTGTTTCACAACCCAGTGCAATTGCCTTGACTACTCAAGAGTTAACCTCAGCACTTCTCTGAAGCAGGAGTCAGAAAAAATGGAAGTGCTGGAAGTTGAACTTCAGTGGAAGATTCTCTTTAACATATTAAAAAAAAAAAACAAGAACATGGGCAAAGTCCTGCGTTTTTTAGACTATATTATTATTTGGATTCCACTGACACGTGGCAGTAAATCCAAGAGTCACCTCTTCCTTGGAGGCCAGACCCACAGGTAGAGGGCTTCTTACCTACAGAAGCTTTAACAGAAACTGAAGGTTTTCTGAAGGTCACTATAGAGGTGTGTGTGTGTGTGTGTGTATAATATTTGATGCTTCAAAAATCATATGCCAAAATCTGTAACAGTTCTAGTCACTTGTAGGCGGACAAATACAATATTACATACATTGTGTATGTTGGAATGTCTTCTTAGTTCATTTTGAGCACAGACATATTTCATTTATATTTCCTGTGCTGCAAGCAGTAAATTTGCACTGATCCTGTTTTAAATCTGCATTGGAATAAGGCTATTTTATTTCATTTTTCTTTGCCAGTACTGGAAAACCTAACATAACTCTTACTCTACTAGAACCAAAAAATTGATTTAATACGGCAGCACACTTTAGATCCTTGGCTTAAGCAAAATACAAAGGCTGAACTGTCTGTCTACTGGGTGTAAAGTGCTGATAGCAAGAGCTATGAGGCCTGCATGTGGGCTGCTGTATAACTTGATAACTATTAGTAAAGAAAATGTGTATGCATCGTATAACAGAAAAATGTGGTTCTCACTCTTAAAAGAGCAGAATAGCTTAATAAATTTTCTCCTGGACATGCTTAGTTACAGCTGCTTGCTTTGAGCTCTACTGTCTGTCTGCCATAGCCTGGAAGGGACAAAGCTCTTTCCTGCTCAATATGAGGGGTTACATCTTTACTGCAAATGGCTTAGTTATGCTGCAGGTGGAGGGAAGTTTAACAGTTAGTAAATAATTCAGATTCACTGTTATTTGTTCAGTTAGAGATGTTGCTTCCAGTTCAGATAGTTTAGATTTAATCCTGTGCTGTGTACAATGTCAAAGTTAATAATAATAATAAAAGGAATAGCCCTGATGAAAAGAAAATAAAGAAATGAGAAGTGTTAGTGAAAGAGGAGGAAAACGGACTATACTTTCAGTCATCTAAAAACTCAAGCTGTTTTTTTACACTGTAGTTGCAATGAGAGTAGGGATGAGATGAACACAACAATATATATTCTTATGAACTAAGAACAATGTAAAATTATTTAGAAATAACTTGATCTTTAGGTTGCTGTTCTTTTTTCTACATTCACATGTTATTGTGATACACAGTACCTCTCAGCATTAAAATCTGGCTAGTGAATGGTGCTGTGTGGTATTAAAAACAGAAGAAAAATCAGCACTTGCTAAGAGCCACCAAACCAGCCTGTTACTCATTTCTCTTTGAGTAACATTTGCCTTCTAAGAGTGTTCTGGTAACAAAGAAGGACATCATATGGGTGCTAAGGATGGGCAAATTAATTAGAAATGCATTTGTATGTAGTCCAGTTCTATGCAAATCAAGAAGTTGACACATTCAAAGCAATGTAGTACCTAGCTTAAAGTACTATGTTCAGTTTGTTTAGGATATAATGTTAAGCCAGAGCTTCTCCCTCCAATGGTGGTGTAGTCAGGGATGAAATTCAAAAGTCTAAAGGCATTTGTAACCCCAGTGAAGCTGTTTTCCTGTTGTGACCACTGAGTTCTTGGGTTTCACACTGATAAACATTTATGTTCCTCCTCCCTCCCATGCTTTTAATTGGTGCAACTGTCTGTGTTTGGAACATATGGATGCTTCCATTTTTAAGCAGAAGTAATCTATTTGAGTAGTAAAACCCCCACTGGAGATGGCTGGCAGTGCCAATGCTCACATCTCTGCACCTAGTGCAATGCTGACTTAGTATGCCTGTCTCTCTGTGTGGTTGAAGAGAGAGCAAATCTTCATAGGTAATGTGTAGGGCCACATAACTGAGGAGAGAATATAGAAAGAAGGGTTGTGGGATTTTTTTTTGGTTTTTCATTTTTTTTCTTTCCAGAAAACAAATGCGGAAAAACACTGCTAGTGTTTGGGGAGGCTTTGCAGAGGGTTTGCGAGTCTTCCTCCTCCTCTTCCTTTAATTCATCTGAAATGGGAAGGCTGTGAATGAAAGTGAACAAAGATGATGCTTGTGTTGGGTGGAAGAGTCCACCGAAGTACCCTACACCAGCTCTCTTCCTCTGAGTAGCTCAGCAGGATCTTCCCCCTGAGCTCACCCTGTCTCTTCCTGGAATGGACAATACAATGATGACTGCTCCTCTGTTTAAGCATTTGAAAATGTCTCTCTTCCATTAAGAATTTGGTGCTGTTTCTTCAGGGCACTAATTAGAGCACGTTAATTATAGCATCAAGAAATAAAGTGGGGAGCAAACAGCGTTATGAAATTTTTGAAGTCAAATGTAGCAAGAGTGAAGAAAGCTCCTTTAATATCTTGAAAGATATAGGGAGAACATCTATGCTTTATGTAGTCACGTGCTTTGGATATCAGGTAAATTTTACTGGAGGGCTTCAAGGCTGTGTGTTCATTCAGGTAGGAGCCAAGAGTCCCAGCAGAGAAAATCTTTGTAAAATTTTTGCCCAAACTACAGAGCCCATCTCATTGTCACAACTGTACTAAAAGTAGAAGGATGTGTAAACTGTGTTGTTTTTTTTTTTATGGTGTTTTAGGGTTTTAATTCCTGTAGTATCTGAATGATTTCTATGCATTTCTGAATTACACACAACTCCTTCTCATAATGTATTTGTAGCAGTTGTTAACTTTAAATATCTATATATATATTTAAAGCTTCAGGTTATGTACAACTGAAGGAAGGTCATTTCCTGCTGCGTGAGGGTCTGCAGCTAATCCAGAGCTTTAATATGGCTTCTGCTTAAACTTCCCCAGTGCACAGGGAAGGCTTTGGCTCTCAAGGGCTACGTCTGATTAGAACTGTGTTCTTGAGAACTGTTGAGAAATGAGAACTATTCACTTTGCAGTGTTTTTGCAGAAGGTTGTATAGGAAATGAGCTGATGCACGCGAGTTCTTTGCTAATAATGTTTCTCAGAATTCGTGTTGAGTGTGCTTCAAAATACATAATGTTCTTCTCAGAACTTTAAAATTCAGTAAACAAACAAACAGAAAAACAACTAGCCTGTAGATTGGCAATGGACAGCTTGGGAGAACAGGAGGATGTTTAATTCCATTTCTTATGTACCTGAAAAATATTACATGGAAAAATTCTGTACTAGTCCATGTAACCTTTCATGTATTTTTAAATCTTCAGGTAAGTGTGTAGTTATTTAAATCCTGGCACCTTAAAGCAGGTTTTCAAACTGAACAGGGTGTGGAATTTAAAAATATTACAGGAAAAAAACAGACTTATCTGGCTAGGGAAAAGGATTTCTTTGATGTGCACGTCTTTCCAGCTTGCTCTGTAATTAAGAACCAGGAAAATGAACTTGGTAATGGAACCACTTAACATTAGAGCCACAATAGTATTTAGTGGGCAAAATCCACTTTCACTACTTTGTGCTAAGCACTTCATGAGCATATATTGATATCCAGGGAGCCAGGTGCAGAATGGCAGCAGAATTGTCCTGTGCTGCTGTCATGGTTCTGCAGCACGGCCTCAGTTTCTGCCACGTGAGCTTTTGTGGCCTGCAGGAAGGCAGCCTCCCTGTAATCCCTAAAATTTACTGATCGCAAGCAGAGGTTGTTCTTCTGTTTACGCCATGGCAGCTGTACAATCAAGGAAAAAATAATATAATTGAAAAGTACAGTCAAATAGATGTATAATCAAAAATAACCCAATAAAGAGTTAGGCACAAGGGTAACAAAGACAAAGAGAAAATAGGTGGAACGCTTACCCGTGCAGAGGGCTCGCAGTAAAGGTCTCCAAAGGAGTGGATCTCTCAGCAGAGATCCTTCCTCCCTGGCAGTCAGCACTTAAATGGGGCTGGAGAGGTGGAGCCTGGCTCCACCCCTTCCTGCAGCACAGGTGAACTGCTTTCACCTGTGCTCCCAGGGCTGACATACTGCTTGCCTCAGATAACTAATCAAAGGTTCAGGCTGTGATTCAGCAGCTCCCATACAGCAGCTCAGCAGGCAGTGTTTGGTAGCTTCCAGCTTGGCCAACACAGGCAGCCTTGCATAGGAGCCTGGAAGGGAGTGTGGCAGGAAGGAATGAGGGCAAGCATCACCATCACATTGCATCTTTGGGTTTGATGAGCCAGAACCAAACCTCTGTGGAATCTACATGCCTGCAGAGAGGGCAAGGTGCACAGAGGTGCAGTTCTCTGCTAGGGATCAGCACAATCTTCCATGGTCTTTGTGGCATCAGTATTGTTGTAAAGGCCTTCCTGACCCCCAACCCCAGCAGCTGGCCTGCAGGCTGTAATAGGCTGTAGCTGAAGCCAGAAGGAGGCAGGCTGTGCCCCACAGCACAGCCACTGGGAGCCACGCAGGGGGTTGGAGGTCTTTCTGCTCTCTACTGTATTATCTTATGCTTGAGACATGTAAGTCTGCTTTGACTGGTTCAGCAAGTTTGTACAGGCCTAGTAGGATAGCTGCGCAGGAGGTCACCATCTGGAAAGCTTGGGATGTGGGAAGGAAAGCATCTCACTCTGGAATTCATTCACGTTCAGACTGTCCTATATCATAAGCCTTAGGAGCAGGATTTGTGAGATTTAAGGCTGGGAGAGGAATTAAGAAGTTGCAAGTCTCCTCAGCTGTGATATAGGGTGGTTTTCCAATAGGGATCAGTTTATTAGTTTAAGGACTAATATATTAGTTTAGCGAATGGAATCAATGAGTGCAAGTTCTAAAACTTTCCATTTTAGCATTGCTTGGTATGTGGACAACCTTGTTTTTCCCAATGATCTTGCCTCACAGGAGCACTGGAGTCAAAATAGGTTACTTTCATCTTTGCATCCACCAGATGCAATTACTTTTACCTTGGATTTCACATATATTGTTCTGTGTTACAGTACACAAAGATAGGAAGTTATTCATTATGCCCTAACAAGCAATGGAAATTTGCCAAATTGGGGGGGGGGGGGAAGCTACAAGTCACCCAAAAGTCACTGTTACAAAGCTGATGATGGAAAAATGAAGAGAAAATAAGCAATCTAAAACTACTAGAGGCCACTACTATGCACACTCAGAAGGATATTAGAATATATTAATGAGTTTTGGGGAAAGAATGAATAAATATGCAATCTATTGCACATGTAGGTATTAACTATTTAAATGTAGAACTTGAACTCTGGGAGGGTGTGCTTAATTGATCACATCACCCAGTATGCATTGTAAGGAATAAAGGAATGCTGTTTTCTAACACCACATTGGAGTTAGAGAATTCTTCCTGATTTTGGATGACAACTGCTATGCATAGCCAGCACCTGCTTCAGAACAACCTGAGTATTTGTGAAATGTCTTGACAATCTCAATGTGAGTGTTGGCAAACGTGATATCTTCTGCCGCATGATAGAGCAAGAAAAATTGTATACCATGTTATATCATGTGATAAAGGGTTAGTGACAACTGTGGCCAGGAGGGGAAAAAAAATAATAATGGTCTTATTTTAGTCAGATAGTAATTTCCAGTTCCTTTTAAGTGAGGTATCCTTCACAGTATGTTAGTAGAAGCTCGTTTGCCAGCATCTTGTTCTCCCATCAGCTCTGAGGGCTGAGGAAGTCACATGTTGGCAGGGTCCTAGAAGGGAAAGAGCTTGGGATCCATCAATACAGCTGCTGGATCATGGATAATTTAACCAGTGCCAACTAAGTATGAAATCAGCAGTGAGTTAGCAAACCAGCAGGAAGCTGGGAACTGTGGTTTTTTTTGTTTTATCTGAACTTACATACATAGTATTTTGGTATTACTCTTCAGTCTTGGGTTAAATTCACATTTGGAAGTGACAGAATTTTGCTTTCATGTTTAAGACAAGTTGGCTTTGACTCACAGAACATGTTTATGAAACTCAGTTTTCTGTAGATTTGTGTCTTTTGCAACACCTCAGTAGGGCAGAAGCCTGACCAAGTACTTATATGGGTGCTGGTCAGCCAGCCAGCTGCCAGCAGTGTTAATAGCAGCTGAATTTTGCTTGTTTTTCTTTGAGTTGCAAAATGAATTTTGGTCTCCCTCCTCATCCAGCTGCCAGTTCTTCTCACAGCTATTAGAATAGAATCATCTTTGAGACTTGAGCGCTAGGAAGCTGGCCAAAGAGGTTTAAAAAACAGACTGGGGCAGAACAAATGACAGATGACCAGACAGACTAATCAAAACCATGTTATTTTCTTAGGAAACCTGCTAAAGTGATTGAGTAATTTGACTACAAAACAGAAAACGTTATGAATTGGATTCAGCAGTGTTCTGGCTCTTGTGCACAATGTCAGATACTTAAATTGACATTTGGGAGTTCTACTTCCACAGAGGAATTTTTAGACAGCCAGCAGGCAGCATTACTTCTCTGCGGCATCCTTTCTGGAGGTGGCCTGGCGTTTGAGGTGGGAATGCTGTAAAATGCAATTTATTTCCTCTTCTTCTTCCACTGGTAGCATCAGGGATTTCCAGTATGCCTCCAGCAAAGTTGTGCCATTCTTCCTCTCTTATTCTCTGTACAACATTGCTCCAAGAAAAAAAAAAAACAACCAAAAAACAACAACAACAACAACAAAAAACAGAAAAAAAACACAGAAAAATGCCAACAGATACAGATAATTAAATAACTATCAGCAGGAAGGGAATGCTTACTAAAGGAGGGGGCTCCCAGAGGTGTCCCCACCTTGCCCTGGGTGGCACACTGGGCCAAGGACAAAGCACTGGTGCAGCTTTTTGCCTCCCCATCATGGCTTGGGATGGGACCATTCCTGCAGCAGGTCCTGTCCTAAAGGGCTGAGAATGAGGGGACAAGTCAGGCAGGAAGGTACATCATTACACTGGTGTGTTTCAAGAGGATAAACCTTTTGTCCTGTGTTGGTCGGATGTCTGGAGGGAGCTTTCATGTCTCTGGCTTTTCTATGTAGGTTTTGAGAAGTACAGGCAAAGATAGGGAAGAACAGGCAGGAGAAGCTGATCAGTGATTATATCACAGAATGGCCAGGGTTGGAAAGGACCTCAAGGATCATGGATCTCCAACCCCCCAGCCACAGGCAGGGCCACCAAACCTCCCCATTACTAGACCAGGCTGCCCAGGGCCCCATCCAGAGACTCCAACACCTCCAGGGACGGGGCATCCACAGCTTCTCTGGGCAGCCTGTTCCAGCACCTCACCACTCTCTCTGTAAAGAATTTCCCTCTATATAAGATGATTGAATGCTAAGGGTAACTGTTTTGCAAGAAATATCATATTCACATGTTTAAATCCCATATCTTGAAAGGACACTAGTAGGACAGACAGTGTAAGGATACTTCTGCCCTGAGTATGAAGCGTGTGATCAGTCATCCAGAGTCAGGTTTTGTTCTACATTTTTGAAGCTTTTTTTCTTTTTCTTTTTTTTTGTTATATAGCAGTTATAAATTGCTACTATTTCACTTTTATATGACTTTGGGATTATTTCATCTTCATAGTTAATCCAGTTAGGCTGCAGGGAGACCTAATTGCAGCCTTTCAGTACTGAAAGGGAGCATACAAACAGGAGGGGAATCAACTCTTTGAAAGGGTTAATAACAGCAGGATAAAGGGAAAATGGTTTTAAGTTGAGGGAGAGAAGATTTAGGTTGGATGTCAGGGGGAAGTTCTTTACTATGGGAGTGGTGAGGTACTGGAGCAGCCTGCCCAGAGAGGTTGTGGGTGTCCTGTCCGTGGAGGTGTTCAAGGCCAGGTTGGATGGGGCCCTGGGCAGCCTGGTCTGGTATTAAATGGGGAGGTTGGTGGCCCTGCCTGTGCAACCCTAGCTATTCTGTGATACTCACTAGAAAATACCTCCTAAGAGTGCTCCCCCATAATGAAACAGAATTTCAGGTGGAATAGGATATGATTGTTACAGGGGCTTTAAATTCATCAGTTCACTTTTCAGCTGACTGCTCTGCATTTAGCAATGTAACAGATCCTCCTGCTGGAAGATGCAAGATGCAGAACTCGTTTCTCACATCTCTCATGTGACCAGGTAGGAGCAAATCCCACTCCCTGCCTATGCAGGGAAGCACGGAAGACAAAGCGATCTGTGTAAGGCAGGGAAAAAATGTTGATCAGCCTGCTGGCATTTAAATCTTGCTGTTCTTGCTCTTCTCCCTGTGGCATAAGAGCCGTTCTTATCATATTGCAGGAGGGGAAGCCCCACCTAAGAGCCTGTTGCATGACAGCGCATGGTAGGAGTGCCTAGCCTTACTGTGCAGAACAGACTGAAAACTTGCAACAGCACTGTGGGTTGAATAAGAATACAGCCTTGGGCTGAGTTGCTGATAACTACTCTTTGTTCTTCTACTTGGCTATCCTTAGCAGGGAAACCAAACAATTGTGTGTGAGAGTTTCAGAACTGAGGAGTGTATTTGCTTGCAACTTTAGAGAGCTCATCTGCCTCTTTCAAGTGAATGGGGAGAGGTTTCCTGTTCACAGCCAGAGCCCTTGCTCTTTCCCAGCACAGCTGGCAGGTGCTCTCAACACTCTGCTTTGCACCCTTGCCACCCTTCACAAGTGCTAGTGTATTTTGGTTCAAAGGTATGGGATCAGAACTGCTTCTGCAGTGCTTGTCTCTGGTCTCTGAGGACTTGTGCTGCTAACCCTATAGGGAGGAGTTTGTTTCCTGTGTTTTACTTTTGGCCTGACCAGAGCTTAACAGAGGGTTAGTAGGACTTTCTGGGAGGAAATGTGCTGCCTAAGATGCCTCTGAGGAAGGACTTCAATATTCAGGTTTGTTAGTCCAAGTGCTTTAAAAACTCCATTTCCCCTCTTCTGAGAGCATACACCAAACAGGACAGCCATTCCATCATACAGACTTTGCTTTCACCACTCATTTCTCTGCTCCTCTGCTTCCAAGGAAGCCTTTTTTCCAGTTGTCCATCACTTTGGCTGCTCTCTGACTTTCTAGTTGTCAAACTGCTCTACAACAACAGATTGAAATACAGCAGTCCTGAATGGCTCAGTGAATGAGATTCCTGTATTTCAGTCTAGATCTTCCTTATCTAAACAACTGCGAGTTCTTCTATAGACAGTACCCTACAACTCTACATTTTTTTTTTTTCTGTCTCTTTGCAGACATCTATGAAAGCTCGGTTCCTCACCATTGCTCATTCATTCATGTTGATACCCTGAGGAGATAGCCCAAGCCGTGGCACTGGGGCCAGAATGGATGGGACAGGGTGTAAAGAACATCTTCTACTCTGCTGCTGGAGAGAAAGGTCCTTCTTGGAGTCTGTGGCAAAGAGCCTCAGGAGAGACCTAAGGCTGACTCCCTGGGGTTCTGGAGTCGAGCATACAGGGGGATCTGAAGAGTGCCACACTCCAACTGGGAAGGAGACCTTAATTGTGTATGAGAAGGTTCATGGCTGCTGTCTGATCCCTTTTTTTTTTTTTCACCTGACTTCCCTTCCCCATCTTCCTAAGCAACTGTGATGATAATACTAATAACGCCTTGTTAGCTCAACTGCATGTTTAAAGGAAAGGCTCCCCTCACCCATCATGCTTCTCATGCCACTTGAAGTAAGTGGATTGTGTTGTCTATGACATTTGGAACATCACCAGGAGAAGTATTGCATGCTGCAGAGGCCCCACAATCCATGAATTGCCAGAAAACAAAAAGAAATGTGTCCTGTTCACTGATGGACCATTTTGGGTCCTGTGGGGAACTGTGTGGGAGCACTGCAGATGGAAAGCTGCAGTATGGAGCCCCACACGAGTTGCAGAAGCCACTGAAGGTAAGGGAGCATTGAGCCAATTTGCAGAGGTAATGGCTGTCCAGCTCACCTTAGGTGTTACTGAAGAGGAGGTGTGGGGAGTGGGTCCTTATACTTTATACAGTCCTTATACTGACTCGTAGATGGTGGGTGATAACTGCCTTATGGGGCTCGTTACAGTAGTGGCATCAAAAGAGCTGGCAAAGGAGGGGTAAACCTATTTGGGCTGCTGAACTGTGGAAAGACGGTTGCCCGAATAAAGGATATGGTTGTAAAAGTGCATTGTGTAGATGCTCATGTGCCCAAGAGTTGAGCTACTGAAGAAAACCGAAATAACCACCAAGGACATGAAGCTGACAAAATTGAGGTGGCTCAAATAGACTTGGACTGACAAAACAAGGGTGAATTATTTCTGGCTTGGTGGTCCCATGAAACCTTGAGCTGTGAAGGTAGAGATGCAATGTGTAAATGAGCTAGAGACCAAGGGGTGGACTTAACTACGGACACTACTGTGCAGGTTATCCATGGCTGTGACACGTGCCCCAATTAAGCCAGGAGAATGAAACCTCTCTGGGGGAAGGGTGATGGCAAAAGTATAAATAAGGGGAGGCATGGCAGGTTGATTACATCACCTTGTAACGAACTTGTGATGGTAAGTGTTATGTACTTACCGTGGAGGCAACAACTGGGTATCTTGAAATATATGCAGTACCCCATTCTACTGCCCAAAACACCATATTACGTCTGGAGAAGCAAGTCCTATGGTGATGTGGCACTCCAGAAAGAATTGAGTCAGAGAATGGGACCCATTTCAAAAATTCCCTTGTAAATATTTGGGCATTGAGTGGATTGATCATATCTCCTCCCATGATTTACCAGTCTCTGGTAAAATCAAATGGTACAATGTATTGTTAAAACCATGGTCAAAGCAATGGGTAGTGGAATATTTAAACACTGGACGCAACATTTGGCAGAGTCCACCTGGTTGGACTATACTTGTGGATCTATCAATCATGATGGTTCTACCTAATCCAGCTCCCCGCATAATGTACAGGGAGATAAGTTCCCTGTAGTACATGTAAAGAACATGTTGGGAAATACAGTTTGGGTCTTTCCAGCTTCTGGAAAGGGCAAACCTTTTCGTGGAACTGTTTTAGCACAGGGATCTGGGTTCACGTGGTGGGTAATGCAGAAAAAGGGGATAGTCAGTGTGTATCACAAAGTATATTACTACAAAAAACTAAGAGACTAAATTAAAATTTTAGTCAGAGGAAAGCATTCCAATTCATTAATCCATCACAACACTGTTTATTGGAGATATCACAGAACAACTAAGACATTTATGCTCAGAATAAACTTGAGGTCTAAAGATATAAAAGGTCCATGGGTGGTGGTTTAAGAGGTATCTTTCCTAGTGTGAACCTTTTGGCTTCAAACTGTTCCAACTCTTCAGCTGTTAATTCACTCCTTGGTGTATATAACTTGTCTGATGTGACACCATTTAGGACTGCAGAAGGTGCGGCTGTGGTGTTATGTCCAGAGGCACTGGCAGTTTGTGCACCTGAGTGAGAAGTTCCTGTCACAGTCCCAGAAACTGTAAGTGGAGCAGTACTTGAAGAGCTTGCAGCAACAGAATTTCCAAAGCCTGAGAGTCCAGAAGTTCCAGAGCCACTGGTTGTTCCAGAAGTTTTAAATGAAAAGGAGGCTGCAGATGGAGTTGAAGAATTGCCAAACCCAACAGGATTGGGAGCACTGTGGGAGGATGTCACACCGAACGTAGGAGGATTGGAGGCAGCAGCAGAGCTCCCAAAAGCTGGAGTGTTTCCAGATGGAATACTGGGATTTGCTTTAAAGGAGAAACTGGTAGCACTGCTGCTGTTGTTCACTGGGAAGCCTGCAATTATGAAACGTACAAGGATGGTCAGAACGGGTACACCTGTGAAACTGAAACACTGCTGCATTTCAGTACTGCAGAAGAGTATAAATTTATAATGGGTACACTCGTGATAATGAAACACTGCTGCATTTCAAAAACACAGAAGAACGTTTAAAAATATCCATTTAAGTGCTGGTTGTTTATGCGGAAACTTACTTGGAAAACCAAAGCTTGAGGCTTGCTGTCCTCCAAATCCAAGAGAAGGTAACGGTTGAGTGACTGCATTCTTTAACTGAGATAGCTTAAAAAATTCCAAATACATAAATGAAAACTACATTCCAACACAGGCAAGTATCTTTCAAGCAATGCATAAAGCATACGGAAGCGTATGTGTGCCATCCAATTTAATATTACTCAGGCAAAGTTAATTAGACACCGATCACAAACTATTGCAGCTATAAAGAAAATGCTCTCAGGCTATTCTCTGTCAAACACCCTAGAAGCATAAATCCATTGACTGACAGGCAATAAGTAATTGTAATCACCAAAATCTCTTGGAGCTCTAATTCTCATCTCAGTCTACTCTCTGAGCATTGCACAACAAATGCCTGTGCTGAAGTCTGAACACCACCTTTTTAGCTTCAGAACTGAACAGAGCAAGGGGTCTAACTCACATTACAGAAACTTCAATGCACTTCACGCAGCTGTCGGCTAAACTGACTTACACCATCTCGCTGATCAGTAAATATTGCTGTGAATTGTTCTGCTGAACATCCTCTTCTGACACACCTGATTCACGATTGTTATATGACCAAGACACAAGCTGAAAGTACTCAAGTATGGAAACAGGTATTTCCATGCGGCTTACAATGATAATTTTCCAAAATTGAGATCCAGCTACTGCCCTGCTATCTTGGAATCACCCTGATTCACTCCCTTCCTTAGTTAACTAAGGAAGTTCATTTATAATACAACTTGCAAACAACTCATTGATTTCATGATTCTAAAGAAAGGTAGATTGAAGAACCTAAGCTGTGTTCACAGACTTCCATGTTCATCTGACTTACACAGTGCTCAAGTATTCACTCAAACTCTTCTATCACCTATAAAAACACACAGAAGTAGGGACAGTGCAGATTTCAATGTGCAGTTACTCCATTACGTAATTCCTCCTTCTAACCTTTCCAGTTTCTTTAATGCTCCCAGGAGTACTCTAAGATTACTCTCAGGACCTTCATGCTGCCGGTCAGCCAGACCTTTTCATGCCAGAATAAAACACGTCATGGTTGAGATTCAGAACAGTCCACGTATCTACCACTAGAACTGCCACTGAATGTAGGGATGAAACATTCTCAAGCCTCGGGTGTTAAGGCATAAACAAGGATGCACTATCACATATATCTGGTAGTAAGTCTGTGTCCTAAGATGTTCAAAGCAATACCTATCACCTACTTTAGTAGTAAGAGTGCAGGAAAATCCTTTGATAACAGCAGCATTATCTACAGAAAATTTGCAAGATGTCTTTATTAAAAACAAGGTTGCATATTACAACTATCTTGCCTTAGAAATTGTTTTATTAACAGCCTTTCAAACACAAACTGCTGTTGGTGTAAGCAAGACAGTTTAATGGGCTCTGACTGAAAAACTGAGAATTGTAAGAAAAGCCTCCACTCAAGATTTAAGAGAAAAGCAATATCAGGAACAGAAATATTTTACCTTTCCTTAATACTTACCAAGGATGCTTTTCCTGAGGCATTTAAAGCCTTCAGCTCCTGGAGCCTGTTTCTCCATTGTTGCTCTAACTGTCTGATAGAGTTTCTCTAAACAGGGGAAAACACAAACATGTTTTTATCAAGTGCTATAAAAACAAACAAACACAACACACACACACAAACAAACACACAGAACTAGTAAGATAAAAAGAACTAGTAAGATTTTAAAAAATTCCTGGAGCTTTCTTAATTGAGGTTCTATCGCTTTCTGAATAGGGTGCTTGCAAAACAATACAAAATACACAAGTCTTAAACATGAAAGATGAAGCTTTTCTGTTCTTGTTTTATTTCTGGCCCATCCATATATGCACCCAATCCCCAGGCTCGTGCCCTAAGTTTGTCTTAACTTCTATCACATCTTCAGAGAAACAAAAGCCATTTTCAAAGTAGAACACTTCTAAATATTTTAGCAGTATCACCCTAAAATCTTTAGCTTTGCAGAAATGAACTTGCTTAATTTAAATCAGTCCCTTTAAAGCAAACCAACAGACCGCTGCACAAAACATAGCAGCAATAAATAGTAACCATGCCTTGGTAACTATGATTGAAGTGCTATGTAAGGAAAGTGATTCATATTTTTCAGAAATTTTCAAACTGAATTACCCACACTTAAATTTACAAAAACACCACAACTGAAGCCCAGTCTAGCTAAATTTTCCCGGAAAACAAACAAACAAACAATCAAGCAAATAAATAAATAAAGTCAACTCTTGTTCCAAACGCCCTCACGAGCCAAGTGCTGAGTATTTGTATTACTGGATTTCTTAATTCTTCCAAGACGATCTTGCACCACAAACATCAGTAATTATTTCGTGTCTAGCCACATGCTATGAGATCACATTGCTATCAGCTCTTAGACTGGAAAATGCAGGTTTTGCCCCACATTATGCACAGAAACTCATGCTTTGGATAATACGTTTTGTACCTGCATAATTTGTGAGGCCTGTGTCACGCAATTTTCAGAAAGAAGAAGGTAGAATAATAGACCTGTTTGAGTCAGAAGGGACTTTTAAAACCATCTGACCCAAATCCCCTGCAATGAACAGACACCTACAGCCAGATCAGGTTATTCAGTTATGGCAAAACATTCAGGCCAGCAGGTCTACCTACCTTGAATGCATCTACATAAAAGGTCAGTTTTAAATACTTACGTAGTTCTCAGTGTTATTGTTTGCACTACAGTTGTAATACTCCAGACGCACTTCCTCAGGTGAGAACTCTTGAAAACCTGTAGGGAGGCAAACAATCAACATGTTTCTAAGGAAATACAATAAAGATACAAAATTGCCCTCCAGAGTTATACCAGAAGCTGCCCTTGCTACATTCCCTGTGACAAGCCAGTTCTAGTTGGAGACACAAAAAGGACTCCCAGTGCAACTTCGGAGGTGCAAAAACACAAATACCATAATCCAATGCCCCTACCTGTTGCATCACAAAGCAAGTCATCGCCTTGCAAGTGGTTCCATTGAGGCACGGCAGTGTGGACAAGTATAGAAATGCATTCTAAACAGTAGCAGCTCAGAAACACTAAAAACGTTACCTACCTGAAACATTAGGCTTATCTTTCATAGGTGAGTAACATGAAAACATCCATTGTCTAGAGGATTCCCAGATTACCATGTCTTTTGCTATGCAGTCACTAAAAAACAAAATGTAACAACAAAAGAAGAAATTACATGGTCAGAAGCCAAACTGTGAAAAGCAAAGTCAAACTCAAATAGCCAAAGCCATTCAAATTAATTCCGTAGGATGCTCCTCAAGGGAACAACTGAAGTATTCAATTATCTGTAACAGACATGACAGTTACTCTGTTGGACACACAGATTCCCTACAAAGCATTTTACTGTATCACTGAACCACAAGTAAATCACATCAAGTCTTTAAGAGAAACAAAACCACACAAGGCATTTTTAATCCCCGGGCAGCATACACTGTCACAGGTTTTTCCCTGAAGCTGTTTGACCAAAGTAAAATTGAAAACCTTCTCAGTACCAGCTAATTTTACAATATGAATGAACATGTGTGGCATTAAAAAGCAAAACTCAGGAAAGGGGAGGAAAGTTCCGGATTTTTTCTTTTACTTTGCTAAACAATCAAGAGCACTGAAATCCAAACTTGGCAAAAACACAACAACAGAAGCTACAGCAAAAGAAAGAAATCCCAATGGTTAAATTGGAGGTTAAAGTGTAGAAGCAGGTTATTAAATACCAATTGCAAGTATTTCAGATGTTTGCAATAATACATACATTTACATTTCAGGAGCCAGGTAGAAAATTTGTTAAACATTTTCTTAACACAATCATAAAAAGTAACTGCAGG
The DNA here is from genome assembly GCA_035772895.1 of Perdix hodgsoniae. Classification (NCBI taxonomy): domain Eukaryota; kingdom Metazoa; phylum Chordata; class Aves; order Galliformes; family Phasianidae; genus Perdix; species Perdix hodgsoniae. The sequence continues at coordinate 25,659,672 of JAPSGF010000005.1, read as the reverse complement.
TGCTAGTGCTGCTCATTTAGAGCTCCAAAACTCTATTTCTGCAGGAAATCACGCCGCTTGTTGCGTCTCACCATGTGCCTGGCAGTGGGTGTGAGCACGCTGGTCACTTTCATCTGGGTCTGAAACCAGATCTCATTAGATCTGATATAGGTAGAATAATTTGTTGTCTTTAATATCAGGGAAATAAAGCCAACTAACAGCTTAAATTTTAGAAGGCTAAAATGCCATATAAGGTGCTTTGAGCCTTCAGTTCCAAGCACTGAAATCTTAGCTTCTCCTTCATTACACCCGTGCGGGCAGCTCAAACACCATACTGTCTTCCTAGGACCACAGCTGTCCAGCTGCCTTACCCAGCCTCAAAGCAAAGGTTGCTTTCTTCCTGCAGCACCGGATCTCGAGATAATGAAATGAAGCAGCGTTTCCTATGGTTCTCCCCACACGTCCCAGCTTCCACCCCCCAGAACGCGCCCTCTCCATTATCCAGAGAAAGCCAGTAGGCAGTTACACAGCTCATCGCCAGCACGTTCCAGGGGACAGGGTCATCACTTACAAAAGTCTCTGTTCCTCATCACTGAAGCCGTCGCCAGAGTTTGCACTGCTTAACGCAGAGAATCTGTTCTGGGAGAAGCCCGCGCTTTTGTTGCCTGACGATCCAAACCCGGAGGCGCCAGAGAATCCTCCTCCGTCACTGCTGCCACCCCACGCGCCGTGCTTAAATATCGGAGGCTGGATAACGTTCGCGTATCTCTGTGCGGCGGCGCCCCTTCCTCCCCCGGCTCCTCTGGCGGGACCCGCTAAGGACGAAGAAAGGACGCAAAGCGTTGCGGATGGGACGCGACCGGCACAGCACCGACGAAGTCGGGAACGAGGCGTTCTCCCAGCGAGTCACCCCGGCGCGTCCGAACCGCGGCGGCTTCTCCGCAGCGCCGCCCCACGAGGGTCCCCCCCCCCCCCCCCCCTCCTCCTCCTCCTCCTCCCCCTCCCGTGCCCGACTCCCCGCCGCCCGGTACCTGAGTGGGGGCGGCCCCCGCCGCCGCGGGGATGCTCGTTCCAGCACCTGTCGCCGAAGCGGCAGCGACCCTGCAGGAAGAACTGACAGACGGTCATGGCTGTGCGCGCGCGCGCGCCGTCTCCGCCAACCGCCGCCGCCAACCGCCGCCGTGACGTCAGGGGGGAGCGCCGAGCAACGGGCGGGGCCGAGCGGAACGCACGCGCGTGGCCCCGCGCCCCGAGCGGCTCCGCCTGCGCCGCGCCTTCGACGTAGGCGGTGCTACGCCGAGCCGGGGTTCGGCCTCGCCCGCACGGACGTCGGATAAGCAAGGGGCCGGCAGGAACGCAACAGCGGCGGCTGGACAAAACTTCCAGTACGGCCCCGTAGCTCAGGCACCGATCTCAACGCGGCGCGGGCCGTAGCAAGCCGTAAGTCGAGGAGAAGAACAGCGCGGGGCGCCTCGCCCGATAAGGGAATGGACGCAGCACCGCCGCCCACGGAGCCTGACAAGTTTACTGGACGCTGGAAGAACCGCTGTCGTCACACGTAATGTGGTCGCTGGAAACTTTTACAGCCAACTGCTTATAAACACCAGAGCAATAATCATGTGCAACTCCAGAAGACTTCTATAAAATAACTTTAATGACTTGGTTCATGCCATTTTAAAAACAGCCATTTTCAAGAAGAAAAATCAGTATGTTTCTGGTACTGACTTTGCTTTCCTATTCTTATTCCCATCTTGGCTAACCAAAGATGTACTTTGGCATCCACAGTACATCCAGTCGTTTGCCTGGGAGGGTGTACTGAAAATTAACCCACGTTCCTAACCTAGTCTCCAATTACTGCTGACCTTCCCCACCCACCTCCATCTACTAAGAAAGTCTTTTTGTGAAAGCTTTCCAAAATGCCAAAGATGATATTAAGCCAAGTATTCCTCAGATCTGTGTATACATATATATATATATATGGTCTGTCTGACTTGAAATTCAGTATGCGGTCACCCAGATGAAGATGAAAATCACTGGCATAAGACAGCTGTATATTTTATCACTACAGGGATCAAACAGCTGTTGTTGGTCTTTCCTGAGCAAAATCTTCACGGCGTCCAAATAAGATTTCTGCAGGTACGTATAAATGAGAAGAGTCTGTGTTCCTAACAATGCCAGATATATTTACTCACCTTTATCAAATGAAGAAATATGTTTGGGTGTCATTTAACCACAAATGATAACTTTATCAAATGGTTTGAGCTCTTCTAAATAACTGGGTTGGGTCTATTTTTTTTGACAAGGCCACACACAGAGTCCTTTTAAAGGAAGATGAGACGTGTTCAGGTAGGTACGTGAATTCTCAAAGCACATCCCCATCTCAAAACAGACAATAAAATGGGCATCACAAAAATCCATGTTATACAATAAGACTGCATTTCAGTTTTTCCTATTACTCGGTAACAAGATTCAGTAAAACACGGAAGCAAAGTACCAATGGCCATCTTTCCCCAAGTCCTTGAAGAATTTCTCTGCATATTCTACAGGTCTTCAGGTCTCTAAAGTTTCTTCATTTGCACCACAAGTGTCTACGACACAGATTAAACAACTTGTTACTGGGAAAGCACGGACTTTGGAGTTGGCTATCCACTTGTCTGTTTCAGTATTATACTCAAGAATGTGCCCTAATCTACCAACACCCTGAAAACCAGCCAGGACATAAACTATGGATCCCACAGCAGCACACTTCACTGTTACACCTTTCCATGGCATTGGAGACACCATCTTCCATTCATTCATCTTGATATCGTAATATTCTACATTATCAAGGCCACCTAAAAAGCAATGAAATAGAGAATCTCTTACTACAATGTACTGTCTAGGATGAACTTGAGTACAGAATGCTATATAAAACTTTTCAGAGTTTACATTAAAATATATAACAGACACAATCCTTCAAAGGAAAGGTCACAATTTTCTAAACTAGCTGTTACTCTTCTTTAAATACAGAAACAGAAGGCAAGAAAGACTGAAAATGAGATGCATTGCTACAAGTTTCACATTGTAAAGATTCTAATCAGTTGCTCCACAAACAGAACAATGCCTGATTTCTCATGGATTTGTGGGTAGTAACCATAAGTTAGGAATCCACCTGAAAAATTATCTCCAGTGAGGCCATTTCATGCTAGTTGGATCATCAGCATACCTTTACCTATGTAGGTCACTTACTGATGAAACTTCAAATATGTTTATATTGTAAAAACCTAAGTATGTTTCAAGGGCCAACAGCTTCAGAAGTTATTAAGGAAACTACATTATGTGAAGTATGTAAGAATTTCTTCTTTAAGAAACAGGCTAGCAGTCACACTTCACAATATCTACAAACATCTTAGTATACTTACTTAAAAATAAATGACTATGAGGCACAGAGAAGTTTTTACTTCCAGTCCTGAATTATTAGATCTGAGAGATTAACTTCTATAATCACAGAAGATACTTCATTCCAGACATAACTCTGCCATTATACTATATTAAGAACAGTTTATCAGTGAAGTTGCAGAATATGAGCAGCAAAACAATATTTTTCTTATTTAGTTCAGCAACACACATTCAGCAAACACACTAAAAACTTGCAAAGTGACAGCTCTGGCTATAACTGTTTGATGAAGTGCATAAAAAATTATACATACTGATATTTTTGAATAGGAGTCAATCATGCTGGAATAGTTTTAGTTACTAATTAAAATACAAGCTACATCCTAGAACAGCATTAATGTGAATTCAGATATTCTAGTTACCATAAATAGTAATTAATAAACCTCATAGCTGAGAACTTTCATTTTCAAAAGCGCTTCAGAAACCCTATGTAATTAACACTGAAGTTCAACTCTCCTGGGAAATCAACTATTATTCTAGTTTTACAGATGAAGAGACAGACCGTGACAGTAAGTCACATTTCATTAACTAGGGCAGTCACGAAAATTCTCTATTTTTCACCACTTGAAAATAGCTGACTAGCTTTAAATCTTCAGACTGAAGTTCCTAGAATAGTGACTACACTTTTACCTGTTCTGTTGAGAGGAATGACAAAATCTCTTGAAATATACAATGAAAGACTTAAAGCAAATAAACAAACTAAAATATTGCCTTTTGTTAAGATATTTGACTTGGCTATATTAGTATGGGTGCATTTCTGAATTCTACAGTACTAAGAGATTGGAAAACAAGATATAATGAAGTATGGAGGTGAACGAAGGAATGCAACAATGTCAGCAACAGAACATGTTTTATAGTACTGCTTAAAGTTTTTCCAGCTGTAGAAAGTAGAATTAGGGCCCCAACAGAACTTTGCAAGTCCAGCTAGAGAATTAAAAGAACTGGAGTACCTAAGCCATTCTGTCCACCCACAGCAAATATTTTGTCCTTTACAAACACCAGTCCGTGATTCTTCCTGGCTTCAATCATTGGACACAGCTCAGTCCATCTGAAGAAACAAATGAAAAAAAAAAAAAAAATCACAGGAAAATTCACTATTTGATTTCTTAAAAAATACATATTAAATAAATCTTGGAGTTAGGAAAAAGAAATATGAAAGAAAGCTGCTAGATAAAAGTAACTTCTAAAGTAAAACTACAAATAGCTGATATATTACTGCTTAATTCAAGAAAATACCTTAATTACATACAATTTATTGAATCTTAGAATCTTTAAGGTTGGAAAAGACAACTAAGGCATCCAGTCCGATGCCAACCCATCCCCACTGACCATGTCCCCACCCACACGGTTCTCAAACACCTCCAGGGATGGTGACTCCACTACCCCCTGGGCAGCCTGTGCCAATGCATCACCACTCTTGAGAAGAAATTTTTCCTAATAACCAACTTGAACTTCCCCTGGCACAACTCGAGGCCATTACCTCTCATCCTATCAGGACATACCTGGGAGAAGAGGCCATCCCCCACCTCACCACAACCTCCCTTCAGGCAGTTGTAGAGAGCATCAGCCCTCTCCTGAGCCTCTACTTCTCCAGACTGAACAATTCCCGTTCCCTCAGCCACTCCCCTCAGACCTGTGCTCCAGACCCCTCAGCAGCTCCACTGCCCTTCTCAGGACACACTCCCAGGCCTAGCTGTCTTCCTTGTACTGAGGGGTCCAATTCTTCCTATTTATCTACATTACCATTTGCAGGGTGAACAAAAGCAACCGTAAATGCTCAGAGCTGACACAACACTTACGTTTCTGTGGCTGGATCATAAACTTCACAGGAATTTAGTACTCTTCCGGAAACATTGTTTCCCAAGCTCCCTCCACACACATAAATGAGCCCATTCGCCTCTACCATTCCGTGACTGCAGCGTTGAGTCAGCATGCTGGGCTTTGTATGCCAGCTTTCTGTTCTCGTATCGTAGCATTCAAACAAATACAGTGCAGAATTCCCTTAAAGAAATAAGAAACCCACCAAAGTGGCATTAATTTTGATGGTTATCCTCCAAGAGAAGAGACTAACAGTAATTATCAAATTGGTGCTTTGTTAGTTGAAAAGGGAAAGCTGCTTTCCACCTCTAAAAACAGAGCTAACCAACTTGAAATTTGGGACTACTCAAAAAGCACATACTTGTAATTCTTTTCTTGACTCTTTTGTTCCAAGGGATGTGAGTTTATATAATCGCTGTTCGTGTTTGAAAACAAATACAAATGATACAGATTTATTTTGGGAGGGGCAGGGGAGGGCTGGGGGTCAAAAACCTGAACAAAGTTGTATATAAGTTACTGATCAAATTTCCATCATCTCATGTTACTCAGTACTGAGAAATGCACAGAACATGGCACCTGTTTTGTAAACCTAACAGATTCACCCGAGTCTCTCTCTAAGCTAAGTGACTCACGCTACTCCCAGAATATTTGGTGCTTTTGGGATTAGGTAGCTAAATTATGTTGCACTGTATTCCTGAATTATTAGCAATCATAAAACAGCTAACCTTCACCATTTTACTTTCTTCCTACTGGCAGATACTTGTATTTTCGCAAAGTGTGAGGTCGGTGTTGTCCCCTCTCATGGACCAACAAACTATTACTGAAATCAAAAGCAACTTTTCTATAAGTGTGAGTGTCAAGACTTGTCCTTAAGTAACCTGCCATACTTAAAGCAGAGTAGACTGGGCACAGCTTTCTCAGAAAAGATCTAGGTGTGTGACACTAACTGCACTCGCTGCCAGCTGGAGAACTGAGCTGGAAAAAATCACACGGAACAGCACTACTCTTCCAGGTTCAAAAATACAGGAGTAGATTTCTGTTAACCACGTTTGCTTACTCCTACCACAGTGCTGGAAATCAATAAGAACTGTGGAATGAGCCATATTTTTTCTTTGATGTACATACATATCCATTGCTTGGAAGATGTACAAATTCTTATACAGAGGAAATGTAATAGAGCTGTCTTTAATGTCTTTTTAGAGGAAAGCTTCTGTTTCAATACACTGGATGTGGCTCTGGGCAGCCTGGTCTGGTGGTTGGTGAACCTGCACACAGCAGGGGGGTTGAAACTAAATGTGGTCCTTTTCAACCTAGGCCATTCTATGATTCTATGAATTACAGCACCTTTAAATTAATAATTTCACATCATTGTTTGCTCCAGTTTAGAAAAACGTGAGAATCAGTATGGACAGACTTTTCTAGACAAGCACTATTCATCGGATTCCAAAGAAAAAATAGACTTGCAAAATAACCTGTTATTAATTTTTAGATTTTACTATTCTGTCTTAAATATTTATGGAAAACAAAGTAAAACAGTGCAGTACAGCAAGCGTAGACCAGAAGCAACTTTGAAGTTAACAACACTTAATGGAGATGTAACTAAAAAATTACAATGCATTAGAAAATAAACTATCCAATGAAAGTTTGGATCACAATTCCTCATGATCTGGCATGTGGGGAAACCGGGAAAATCTAAAAGATTTTGCAGTTTTGTAGCATTCCAAACCTTAACCTGTTGCAAATAATGGGAGAAGTGTTATGTCACATTTACCACACTAGGTGGCAGCTACAAACTATCTGCTGTTACATCAGACCTCTTAGAACATAGAAGTCAGATAACTTGACCTAAATGTCGCAGCTTTCTATTAAGCGATTTATCAATTTTAGGCACTCCTTATGACCCTTTTTTTTCTCTTCACTTCCCTCTGCAGTGAGACAGAACTCAAGAGGAACCACTAAAAAATTTATCTGTAGGCATAGTGTTTTTTCATTCTTGTTTAGTTGAGGTTTTTTGGGGAGGAGGTAGAACTTTAGAATTTTTTTTTCTTTTTTCCTTTAAGCTCTGTCTCTATGGATATGGCATATTTACATTTCTACTTTTGGTTTGCTCAAGATGTATAATTTAGACAAAAAATAACAAACCTGTACTGCAGTACAGTGTTTCATTACAGATGTTATTTTTCTTTCCTGGGGTGAGGAGAATTCAATGGTCTTTCTTCAACTACAGTGAGTAAACATCTACATTCTCCATTTACTGAAGCAAGCCATCAGCATAATGAACAGAAGACACCTTCTGTCACTTGACAGAAACAAGTCAGTTTACAGGGACAGGTATGATTTCACCACCAAAACCAGTCCATTACAAAGCTTTTTATCATCCCTTTTTTTCAGTGATAATAAAAAAACCTCATCAGGCTCAACATATAAAATGAATACCATAATGCAGCTATTCTGGCCATGTGTCACGAAATTTTAAACCACACTGAGGTCTGCAAATTTGTGTTCAGTAAACTAATAGCAGAGTGGGACTTTCAAACTGTATTTGCTTGTCCCTAGTTAACTCCCAATGTGAATAACACAATTTCCATCAGAAACAGAACACAACAGAAATAGGTTGTTGGATTTCAGGGAGAAGAAAATTCGAAATACGGGAAAATTAACTCATGAGGCTAACACAGCAACGTGCAGTTTCTTTTCAATACAGTCATGCAAAAAAACAGAACATTTTCCAGGTATCTTTGTTTGTGCTTTTTGGGGGGTTGTTTTTAAAGATTTGTAGTGTCTTACCCACTTCTGAACCACCAGATGTATAAATTTTGCCCTCAGCAGCACAGGCTGCAAGGCTATCTCGAGGTGTTGGAGGTCCTAGCTTGGAATACCAGCTATCCTTCACCACATTGTAGCAGTCCATTCGCTTTATAGGGAAGAGCTGGGAACCACCCAAAATATAAACTACGTTGTCCCAGAAGACACAAGCTGCATCCCTGCGCTTTTCAAAGGGACATCGGATGTCTGTCCAGCTGTAATCCTGCATTACAAAGAACAGGTAATGTCTAATAGATTGTAACACTTACCTGCACAGCGAGTGTTTTTCAAACAGAGCTTTTCATAGAGATCTAGATACGGTCAGTTTTAAATTTCCTTTTCAAAACAAACATGAACACTGTTTATTGAAGAATACTCCTCAGGCGTACTCTTGAAAAATTCACTTAGACACAGACATAGTTAGCTGCAATGAACCATGACATAATCAATTTCTATTTCCTCATTCCCTCTGTACACCCAGTACAGCTTTCCTGAAAAACAGGGTTTTTTTCCCCTCAACAGAATTGATGTCCTGCTGCTACCAAGTCAGAAACAATGCATGTAATCAATAAAGCAGAATTACTTTTTCTTTTATAGAAATGGAAAAACCATCTTACATATACTAAGAAACTCTTTCTCTCTAAGGAAAATAAACACAGAAAGTAAAACCAAACAAAGGCGATGGAAAAAGAAGATAATATCCCAATTGACAAGCAACTCAGTTGAAAAGCTCCAGTACATACTTTATTACCATGACAACTAGAAGCTTATTTACAGAATTTGCAAAACACAAGTGATGTATAGCTATCCACAGTTGATAGCATGAGAAATGGTGTAATGCTTTATCACAAATACTGGCAGTCATGTTGCCTAGAAACTGCTTTTGCATGGGTTGGCAAAACCAGCAAGTATCAAATATAGGCATTAATGCTATCCAAAGCCTAAAAAACACCAAACTCAGCAACTGATGGCAGACCAGGATAGCATACAGCACAAGAAACACTTTTTGAATAATTGCATCTCACATATTCCATGCCATCATAAGCATAGCTTTTATCTTATGCTGAACAGGAAAGTTTGGGACCTTAACTGTTATCTGCCACCTCAAGATGGTCTAGCTAAACCAGCTGCATGACCTTCATTGTAATGAATCACACAAGACGTTACAAGATTACATTTTCTTGGCAAGGACATACTTCAAACACCTTGGTCAGTGAGGAAGAACAGCGACTTCTACATGGGGTTTCAAAGAAAGAGGCAGAGCATGTTATAGTCCAAAACATCTTACAATCTTTTCCTGTAGCATCTCCCTTAGCAAGAAGAGCTGGCAGGTGCATGTGGCCCTTTATGATGAGAAACGCGTCCTGGGGCATCCTAGAAAGGAAAGCCATACTACAGCATGGCAAAATAAATAGCTGCATAAATCTTAAGAAAAACGTCTCAGTGCTTTGTGCAAGATCATCATATTTTCTGGCTCAAATTTCCAGCATTTTTACAAAAAACAAAAACAAAACAAAAAAAAAACAACCAAAAAACAAAAAAACACCCTGTGTTTTCCCTTACTTTCGTAAGGGCTGCAATCTGACCCACTTCTGTGGCTTCAGTTCATAACTACCCTTTCATCCACACCTTTATCAAAGAACCACAGGCTCTCTCATAACCTGAGCATACTCAGCAGAACCCGCCTCTTCCAGCACGAGGCGCTTCAGGTCCTTCTCTTGGAATGCTCTTCAGTGTTGTTCTGCACCACACAGAATTTATTTCAACATGACCTATGCATTTAAGAACAGTTGCCTTCTGCCACAGTCAAGATCCACTCAACTCTGGGCAGCGGCAAGACTCATTTTTTGGGAAGAGGGGCATTAGGAGGAAAGAAAGAACAAGATACATGGTGACAGTTTGCCTGCTGACCTTGGCTCTCCACAATTGCTCATGCAAGGACACCAGAGGCAAAAGCTCATTAAATAGTTTTTGAAAGGCTTTTTTTCTTTTTCCTTCTTTTTCTTTTCGTTTTTTTTTTTTAAAGACAAAACCAAACAAAAACACAACTTTCATGAATTCAACTTGCAATGATCTGAACTGTCGTCAGCTACAAGACCCTGTGACAACAACTCCTTGCTCACTGCTCCTATGGGCAATGTGAAAGAGTAGCTCAGCGCGAGTAAATGTTTTCCTCAATTTCAGTTGATACCCTGAAGGATAGCAGACATGTCTACTATGGACAAACTTGCTATTAATAGCCTAGCATTGACAGCTCCTTATCTCCTCCAAAAAGGCATGCTGGTTCTCTTAGCTGTCAAGAAATAGCAATGCCAAGCACCTGTTACATTTCCATTGGTGGATTTTGTATTGTTAAAAAGTTAGCACCACCAGCTATTTCTCCAAACGTATATTCCTGCCTCAAATTTCCATAAACTCATGTATAAATTTTAAATAAGAATTCAAAAAATATATATTTTTGTTCCAATTTGGGAAAAAAAAGCAACTTTTTTTGTTTGTAATATTCTTGGAAAATTCAACAAGAAAATGCTTCCCAACACCACAAAAATGTCATCTCAGACTTTCTGTATAGTTCTAAAACCAAACATCTCTTCTCAAAATAGTGCCATATTGCTCCATAGGAGTTTTCTGCCCCAGACTGCATCTGTGCCATCGCTTTGCTCTCTTGAAGAACATGCATCAACAGAAGTATCAGATACAGCATAACAAGGACAACAAGTATAGACAAAGTAATATTGTTAAACATTGACAAATAACACAGTCTATTCATCCATTAAAAAAAAACATTTTTGACAAAGGAAATGAAGATCAACATCAGAGACTGGCTTTTGTGCGCAAAGCAATGTTACTGAAAATAATTTTTGCACTGGCCTTGCAGTACGAGATTTACTGAAAGTCATATCACTCAAACATGACAATATTCTCAGGAGAAACAGTCCAAGTTTGTCTTGAACCACCTCTTCATCTGATAGATTAGATTACCGAATTTAATTAAAATCAAAAATAAAGGATTCGGTCACTATTCAGTCAGCTCAGCAGACAAAAAAATTCAATTCCTTCCTAAGGTCCTAACCTTGCAGAAGTACATATATAACCTTGGTTTTTGGCACTGTGACAGCTCCATTATCTTTTGATGAGACTAAAGCAAGCCAAACTTGTGATGCAGAGTCTTATATCCCACACTTCTTATGTTACATGCACATGATATTAATCCAGCAGGGGTTCTGGATCCTTGGTTTCTGGCATTTAAGCTGCTGTCATAGTTGAAGATCAAACTGAAATGCTTAAATATCCAGAAAAACTAAGTTTAAATAACTTAAAAGCTGTAAATAAAATACGTAAGAGTGACTGAAGACGACATGACAGACTAGCTGAGAACACTCAAGGAAGCATATAAGCACTAGAAATAGCATTCAATGGAGACTATGCTTATTAGAACCAGCCACTCACTTCTTTTCTTCCCCTTCCCTGCCCACCTGCAGCTCCCTACTGAACCCACATGTAAGGCCATAATGTTCCACCAGGTAAAAATTCTAAAAAATTCCTTTCAAATTGAATTTATTTATTTATTTATTTGTATTTAGCCTGGGCAAATAGGCTAAGAAAAAAAAAGGAACAAAAAAAGAGAGATCTTAATCCTATGCATTATGCTGTTTTATATAGGCATGACTTTTCATCCACAAACCAGATTTCTGTAATATTATAGTTCTGATGACTGAATATCTCATAACTACATATAATTTTGCCTCCAGCTGACTTTGCCACTTGCTCCCACACAGCATGCCTTGAGATTATTATTTTTCCAATGACGTCAAGTTAAAATAAATAAATAAATAAACAAAAAGGAAAAAAACTAGTATTTTTCAAACACAATTTAAACCTCAAAAAAAGTCAACCGGAAGATTTTATATTAAAGAGTGATGAAGCCGCTAAGCCATACTCCCACCTTTTCAGTTCTGACCACTGCTGACATTAAGCGCTTATTATGGAATTTAATGTGTCAGTTAGGTTGGCAAAGAGACCAGCATTATCTATGCTGATAATACCCTTGCCAGCTAATAACTAGAACAGAAAGCCTCAAAGCTAGTTTCCACATTGCCTTAGAATAGCTTTGTTCCAACCTAAGTTACTGTAGATCAAGAGGAAGAAACATCAATCTAATTTTCTTCTAGTAGGAGAAAGGTCAGAACATGTTGGGTGGATTACAACCTGTTAAAATGCCAAAACCAAATAACCATTTGAAGATGATGAATGCCCCGATCAAAGACTTCCCCAGTTTAGATGTTGGAAAGAATTTACTGCTTCACAATAGGAAAAAAATATCTTCTCAGTTCCTCCCACCCTCAGCTGGAGCACTATTTATATTTCTTACTTAAATAAGAAGGAGGAAGATGGACAACACTTAGGAATTTGGAATTCTCAATTAAGATACAAATTAAATGTCTTAATCTAAGTTAGCAAATCTGGCAACTTTTTTCAAACTTGATCAGAGCTCAGAAAAGGTGGCTTTGATTCTTTTTTACATACAGGAATGCAAATTTGTATCAAATGAGTTCAAAAGAACATCCCAAGGGTTCATTTGTCCTGAATTAGATCTGACAGGGCTCACACTGACAATGTAGCTCACACAGATAACACACTAAACTACTTAACTGTTTGAAACTGCAATGGGCACTAAATGTGCTGAGTTGGAAAAGACGATTTCTCTAACAAAAATGTATGATGTATATAATTTCAGAACTTATCAGAGCAGCACTGATACTTGAGTAGAAACTTATTTCTGTATTATTGCAAATGTGGTCTGGTAAAACAGCGTATGGATAGTCCTGCAAGTAGCTGATGTTTCTAGACCACCTAGTCCACATAGCTGAAATAAACACAATTCCTGTGGCTTGATTTCTTTCAGAAAACATGGAAACAAATTACAGGCAAATCTTGACTGATCTAAAGTGGTCATCTCTAAGTTTTTTGTAGAAATTCATGTTTTCCTCCATTTTGGGGTACTTGGCTCTCAATTCTCTTTTTTACATATTCTTAACTAATAGAATTGTGAACTGTTAGATTTAGAAATGTTTACATACTTAATAAGAATATCAAAACCCCTTGTGCTCTAAAACAGGTTCCACACTATCACAAAAGTCAATCTTTCAAATTACTCTAGGAAGAAATGTACTCAGAGACTAACTCAAAGCAGTAAGTGCAAGCACATGCATACGGATTTATATATTGCAAACTGACTGCTCGGTATTTCTGTAAACTTTTATTTATTTCCAGCTATGGGATGCACACACTAATAAATTCTGACTCAAAGGCATTTCAGAACCCTATCTCTAACACTGGCAACAGACTAGCACAATCATTCTATTCAAAATCAAGTATTACATCTAGGAGCACAGATTTAAAAGCACCAAATTAGCTACATCTTCCAACTGTACACCCAAGAGACAGAGAATAATCTGTCCTTCCCATTCCATTCTGCAGACCATTATGCTTTAGTTAATATCACCAGCAAATGCAAAACACATAAGCTTACAAACAGTGAATCTTAATGCATTCTGAGGTAACGATTACCTTTGGATTAAAATATCTGCAGGACTGGGGCTGTGAGCCTCCAAACAAAGCAATGCGATAATCATGTTTCTTCCTTCTTGGTCGTGTACCTTCCACTAGCTCTTCTCTGTCTTCTGGGGAAAGGAGATGGTATCGCATCCCACCTGGAAGGAAGACAACTGTTGCAGACCCAGCCTAGTTCACAAAGAAGGGAATATTTCAAAGCTAGGAAAGGGAAAAAAGCAGGGGCTCAAGTTTCTGCAGTACACCTATACAGCTTTGTTTTCATTCTTAAGTGAAAGAATGTGCATGTGAGTGTGGCAGAATACATCCAGACTTACATCTTATTTCAAATCTCCTACTCTGTGTGAAAACAGGAGTTGGATATGGACTCGTGGTAGATTCCAATTTATTGATCAGCTCGTTTAGCTAATAACTCTCCCATAAAGTCTCCCATACTGAAACTGGCAAAAGGAAGCATGCCTTATGAAAAACACTGGCAAAACTGGGTGTCTGAAAGTGAAGCATTTTTAGCATTCTGCATCTTAGGAAAAAAATCCCACTGTTGTTCATAACTTGACAATGTAAAATATGAGTTACAATTGCTTTAAGGAAATCGGCATTTTCTTTTTCTCTAAGAAACAGTCCAAATTACACAAAAACATTACTGATCTTACAGGTCATTAAAACAAAGAGCCTTATTTTTTCAGCAGTGCAGCTAATTCCATGTCATGCAGAAGTGCAACTGAGATGTTGATGATCAGCAAATACTTATCAACATACAGGTTAACTTGAATCTTACTCATTGACCGATTTTTTT
>JAPSGF010000005.1:25457554-25645234 GCA_035772895.1 Perdix hodgsoniae | reverse complement strand
AAAGGAAGCTGAACAATTGCAACTGAAATTTAAAAAAAATTCTTCCAGAACACTTATCAACACGTAAGCTTTATTCTCATACATGACAAAATGATAAAAATTCAAATTCTATACCTTAAAAGAAGAGAAAGGAAGCTTTGTTTTCCCTTCTCATCTGTACATTAAGAACATAAGTGTTTACAGCCTCAAATGTCACAGAGTGTGAGAGATGAAAACAGTGTCAGGCTTAACATCCTCATTTGCTTAGGGACACTTTATGATATTCAAAAATTCAAACTAATTTTTAATAATTCACCTCTGAACAATAACAGACACTGAGGTACTATCCTGTCCCAAAGGCACATTTCCAGTTACACCAACTCAACGGTAGAAAATTCATTCCATTATGCATCATGAAGTTAATATCATTTGCTAGCGATTCTCACTTCTTTTCTCTTATAAGAATAGATGTTGTGTTCATGACAAGCTGCTAATGCAACTTCAACTGAATGCAACATCCTGGAAGGAACAGAGATGTCTTTAATGTGAAAGCATCATCAGAGCATTTGAAATAATTCATAAAAATTTACATTCCACATCGGTTTTGAAATATATAGAACATCAAAGATTTCAACTAGAGGTCAACTTACTGATCACCATCTTAAGGCATTCTGGGTTATCCTGAATAAGTGGTTCAGCCTGAACTGTTTTACTTAGGAAGTTCTTTGATATAAGAGGAAATCGGACTTTAGCAAGGATGTCAACCATGTATGGCTGGCGATTAGGTTCATCATACTTCAGCCACCTGACTGCTGCATCATAAACCTTAAACAGAAGAAAATTAAAGAAAAAGGTAATGTACATCACCACAGACTCAGACAAAAACTAAATATCAGTGCTCCAATCAGATTCTTCTACCCATTGGAGGGTAACTCATAATAAAATTGCAGTATGTAGAGATTTCAGATAAAATTATCTATGCCACCATGTTCCAAAAAAGGCAAGACAATGCTCGGGCACAAATTAAAACAAATGGTCGGACACAAAATAAAACCCCTCTACATTTTTTAAACCAATAATTTCTACTACTGTTTAACATCTTTCCAAATAGGAAGCATGAATCTGTAATTCATATATATGTGTGTAGCCCCTGCACAACATACAAGACAAATATGCTTTGTGTTCAGTGTCACAATACTGCTAATGCTTCATCAGGAATGTTGAAATACCTTGTACTTCACATAGCGTCCTCAGCTGACAAACGGTGTTATTAAACCATTCTTAGGAAGTTCTAAATGGTGCCGTAGCAGACCATTAAAAAGAAAAAACAACAACAAAAAAACCCTATTTTTTTTTATAGCTACAGACAGCCTTAAGTATAGTATTCTGAAGCTTTCCTTTGTATCTTCTCTTTACTGGAAAAGCTAATGGGTTTTCTTGGAAGTGCAGGGCAGACAGGATAGGGAAGGTAACCAAGCAACCTGTTCTATTTATGATTGTCCACTGACTCAGGAAGGAATAGAAAGGAAGTCCAATATTACCAATGTACTAACACTCTTCAGTGCTGCTTGCACACATAGCAAACTTACCTACTACACTGCCATGCCAGAGTCAGCACTAATTCTGTTACGGGTAATAACACTACTCGTTGAAGCTGAAACTGATCACAGCAATCAGTGAATGACTGAAATTAGTTCTGCCATTAAAAATCTCTCCATGTTATGAGCTATTCAGAAGGACTGCTAAACCTTCTCAGCTGAAATGAACACAGAGCAAGGGAAAATAAATAAAGAAACTTGGCTTAAGTTCCATCAGCTAAGGAAATGCAAAAGAATGTTGGAATACAGCGTTCTTTTCTCAATCACCAACAGAAACACTATTAGCATACAGGAAAAAGAGGCCAGCTAGTAATGAAAGCTATCCTTCCTGCTTCTGCTAAGAGAAAATATACTTTATACCAATATAAAAAATGAAAGTACACTAACTTTCTATTGGCATTCCTGAGAAATAAGATTACTTTGGTATGCTGTCCATTTATAAGAAGAATTTTAATCATGCCATCCTCCTGCTTGAAATTTCTATCACTGCTGCCAAGTTGAAGCATGCCGTGTTACTTTATCAACAGAATTTCAAGAATATAAATTCTAAAGCATACATTCCACTGCAAGATAACAAAGCATAAGACTCCTAACTCTGGAAAGTTACCTCGGGCCTGAACCCTTCCCATTCCTCAGTAAGAATTTTAATCTTGCCACCTGATATTATTCCCCACCACAGCAACTATTCATACTTTCAGGCAATATTTATTGAAGAAAATGCATTATTTCTGTGAATACCTAACTTCAGAATCAGTAAAACTCCCATCTCTATTTAAATGCATATACATACCACCTTGATTCTGATGCACTTCAAAGAGTGTAAATTCATGACAACATAGCTAAATGAATTTAAATTACTCAACACAAGCACCTGAATCAGCTAGAAAGGCAAAATTTCAGTACAGATGTGACTGAGAACCTTTAGGAAAAATACAGCAGCTACAACCATCTCGCAATCAGCAATTTGAGCTGCAGTACAGACACACCTATACTCCTTTCCCTGCAACAGGAAGAATAAGCTGACAAACACATTCAGGGCTATGGTATACTGAATCAAGTGTTCAAAATGGGACAGCTGTGACTAATCTCCACCACAGTTCACAGCTTTTAAATGAAACTTAAGGCACTTCCCATTCACCTACGCTTTTTTTGTATCTATTCCATAAACAAGGGCCTTCTATCAGTCTATTACTGTCAGTGCTTCTAGTTTTGAGTGTTAGGCCCACTTTGTTCTTAAGTTCTTCAATTCTGCAGGTTTTTTTTAAATATACATGTTTCCATCAGCAGCAGCTCTCTTCTGAAAGAGGCTGACACTCTGCACAGTCAGGTAGAGACATCAGACGTAGTCTGCTCCCCACTTTGAGGTATTCACTTCCACTAACAGTGCCTAAATCCCAGGCTGGGAGCAACTGTTGTAATACATTAAACTTAATTCAACTCATGCTACATGGAATCGGAAGCCCTATATCTCAATAAAGGAAACTGTTCTGCTTACACCATTTATGACTTTTCTTTCCAGTTCAATGATATTACATATATTATATCCAGACGAAGTGTGGATATTCATTTTGTGTTTGGTTTTGACCAAGCAGAGATACACTTGCTAGCTGGTTGAGTGAAGGGATTGTATTGTTTTGCTCTGCACTGGTGTGGCCTCAGCTCAAGCACCGTGCAGGAATACCTGAAGTGAGATACTTGAAGCTTTCTCTCAATTAAAAAAAGAGATAGTGAAGTTCAGTCTTCTTAGCTGATAGAAGAGCTCTTTTCACAGTGAAACAGATCTCACCTGGTCTTCTGCCCTCACAGTCAGTGTATCTTGGTTCAAAAGGTGTGTCACACGCTTAACATCAAGCTGAAGAAATTCATCTGTCTTGTAAACTTCAGTGAAATGCTGATGGATAAAGTCATCTGCGGTGGCTTTCAGTTCTGGACAGTCTAAGCATTCTGCTAACACACTTATACCTGTGAAAGAAAAATTAAGAATTTTTTTTTCCAAACTGAACTGCAATTACCTTTAATATATTTGACTCAAGTGGTAACACCATAATTTCAGTGATACTTAGAATGCCAGTTTAGTACTTATTGATGATATGCTTAAAGAAATAGATACTATCATAATTCATCTGCAACTCAAGACAAACTAAGATAAGCACAAGCATGTGATCCCTAGCTCTACAGGGCAAATTGAAAAGTCAGGCCTGTAGCACTCGCTGTACTATTTCTCCAGCACTATTTCCTCGCCATGGAAAATACAACAGTATATTAAGTAAGTCTGAGCCATGTAACACCAAAGTCTAACCAGAACAGCTTGACGTTTCCAGGTTCCATGACCTGCCCTGACCTGCTCAGGCAGCAAACATCACCAACCAAGCTCAACTAAGAGGCACAGTGAGCTGGACTCTTCAGTGTAGGTAGCAAAGGCTGCTACAGGCCAACACAAAAAAAGTCAAGCTAGCACTGCAGGAAGAGCAGAAGCTTGGCATAAAGCTATAAACAGCAACTGCTGCTGAGAAGTACTGTTTCCAACCTTCTCTCTAGTTACCAGGTGAGCACAGGACTCTTCAGCAGAAGCATTTTGCCCATCACACTATGGTCTTCCCCCTCCTCCTCTTTTGGAGAATGGCAACAGGTGGAGTAGAAGCAACCCCAGAACAAAATTCAATCCACAGGATGCAATTAAAGTGAGCTACTCTACAAAGCAAAATGTAAACTACAATGGTAAAATTCAAGAGTATGACCTAGCTGGTTTTCCAGTGGGAAATAACAAAACTTCAAGCAATTCAACATAAGCCATGGTTTATTTCAAATATTCATTTTTATGAACTGTGAGCTTGCCTGTAAGTCTACACAGAACTCATAAGGTATATCTTCAGGAAAATTTGATTTAATTTTGATCTCCTTTTGATATGAATTAACAAAGTATGCAAGTGTTAAAGAATATAATTAATTTTCTAGTTAACAAAGACTGCAGAGAACTGAACATGCCTCAAAGCAAGCGTAAGTGGCATTTTCCTTAAAAAGTAATGCCTTCCTTCCAGCAGTTGTTTCAGAGCCACTGCTATGGTGCAGCATCACAGCATATCATCTGAATCATTGTAATTCAGATCTTCTGCAAAACATTTGTTGATATAAACATCTGTAACATACTTAATTGAGATGTTGTTAGGAGAATTGCATAATTAACATCAGTAATTCTAAATATTTTCTTACATCAAAGAACAAAGATTAAGTACTCCAAATCTCAAGTACTCCAATAACAGTAAGCACCAAGTTCTGCTTGCCTCTTATATTTTTGTAATACTGAGTTTGCATTAAGGCTACAGGGCATATCAAACATCAAAATGGTGCAGATGACTTTCATAAATTTCACTCAAAAGGAGAAAGCAGCAGCCAAAAAACTGAAGTAACAAACTCATTTTATCTGGAGTTTTTAGAAGGTATGTTAGTTTTGTATAAACTACGACCATCAAATTTAGTCTCCAAGAACAGTAACAACAACTGAAAGTATCACCTTGTTAAACAGCCAAGGATCTGAAACAAACAAGAAGCTCCAGGCTGTTGTTAAACTGGGATAAGACCTTGCAAAGTCAGTGGATACTGACATTGCCCAAGACAACTGACAAATTATTTTGTTTATGGCAAGGGGAAGCAGTTCAGATTCAGAGCAAAATTATTCTTTACATGCATTTGGATTTAAAAAAGTGCTACTGTCTTTTATACTATCTATTTTTCAAGGACAGAAAAGTTAAAAAAGTGACTATCTGTATTTCTCTTACCAAGACAATTTGAAGCATCAACTTGTTCTTTCAGAAAGTCCACACACATTTTTTTCACAGGTTCAATTTGATATTGGTTTGCTGCATCTAGTAAAGACTGGACATTATTGCTATTAACAGAAATTCTGCAAAACAGAAGGCGCAACATTAGCATCACTAAAACAACCTTCTTAGTCGTAGCAAAAGCACCAATCCATAAGCAGCAAAATTATTCTCCTGCTATCTCCCCAGGCTTCTTTAACTCACAAACAGTTGAGACAACTTCCCTTCATAGTCTTTTCAAATTGCTTTAATTTGCTGAATACTACTGAGGAAGGACAGAGAGCAAACAGTGCGGGATTAGAAAGAATTGGCTAGTTAAAGAATTAGCCTTTAACACAGGCCATCTGGAACACCATGCTCTCATTTGTGTGGTTAGCCATTTTCACAAGAATGGAAAAGGAAAAGTGCCTTCTCCTGACAGCCTCCCACTCCCAAATGCACATCAGTGAAGTCTGCCTAAACTCACTGTCAAAACTGCTATAGTTTATTTGTCTAGAGTGCACAAGCAGAACCATTCTGACTGCAAGGCACCAAAAGGGCTAGGGTGCCAGCACTGGCTGCGTCCACCAAAGATGACGTGTACAGAACTTCTCTCAGAAACTAGAGAAAAAGCCTTCATCCCATCAGTACAAAGACAGGGTCTGCCATCCATCGTAAGAGCTTATTTCAAAGTACTGTTCAGAATCCCAGTCTTCTGAACAAGCGCTGTTTAAACGTTATAGTGCCTGCAGTGCTATTTAAAAACAAACACATGGGAGTCGGAGATAGAAGGGAAATGCATTTTGCAAAGCAGCTTCCCACTCAGACTGTCCAAAGGTGAAGGTGTAAGTCCCCAAAATAGCTATTTGTGATAGCTGCTAGGAACATGAGGAGAAGCCCCCGCTGATAACAAGAAAGGTCTGTATTTCAAAACAATGTCGAATATAATTCAGCCCCAACACTGACGCCAATACTTTCTGATGACAATTACCACACTCTTTAGTCCATTGGGCTTCCCTACTGATGAAATAAATAGGAAAAAGGAAGGAGGATATAGGTCTAGTCACAACAGACTGAAGACAAGTAAAGAATTGTAATAATATGAAAACTGATGAATCATAAAAGCATTGTTTTAAGATTTCATCATTTACAGTTGGCAGGCTTTCTAGCAGAAACATCAGTTTTAAATAACAAAACTACCTTGCAGTATAAGCAAACTCCACAAGCTGTTCAATAATGTCTGGTTCCGCATCTTTCAGCTCCACCTCAAAGGACTTTGATTCAAGCATATTTGCTGCAAAAAGATTAAAAGACAAACGACATCAATAAGCCACTCTAGTTATTCTCCATTTTAAAAACTAGAAAATAAAGTCATTATACAAAAAGAGAACCTGCTAAAAAGTGCACACAGTTGATTGCTGCTTTTCCCTTACAAACGCAAGTCAAGAAAGAAAGGAGACGGTGTGATAACCAAAATAACTGGTGTGTGCTCATGTTTGCATTATGTCAATTTTGCTGAAAAGTGCCTTAAATAGGAACAGGCAAAAATGCTGTCGGACTGCAATGCAGACTGCCAAGCCAGCATGACCAAAGATAGGAAGCATGCTCTGCACCACCAAAGGCTATTTCCATATTCAAGCTGATAACAGCAGAGCCAGCTCAGAGCTCCCACGCTGTCACAGCACTGCAAATCTACCCACAGATGGATACAAGCCAACCACCAGAAGGCACAGACATTTTATTTCTTCTTGAGTTTAACATGTGATTTATAGCACAGCAATTTTACTTCTGCACACTTTACCTACGACTTCTAAGATAGATACTATGCTGTTGAATGTATACAGGCAGAACAAGTGCAGTAATGCTTACAGTTTTGGAAACAAAAATAAGAGGAATGGTGAATAGAGATGAATGGAAGATGAATAAGAACTGAGGAAATCTTCACTTACACCTATCCCTGAAATTAATCACTTCATAAAAAAGAAACTGTGACAAGTTGTTTATCAAGACATGCTCATGAAAGAATAAAATTAAGCAATTTGGAAAATACTTACTAGTAAACATCAAGTTAAAAAAGTGGCTTGCTGAGGCGAGCACAACACGGTGAGCTGGGATCCTCCTTTCCTGAACCATAAGAATAACATCACAGAGCGTTCTCTAAATCAGAGGAAGAAAACCAGACAGAAAAACAGAAGATCAGCATTCCTGAAACACTTTCAACAATATTTCTCTAAAAACAGCTTATGAAAATCCACTGGTCTCCTTTATCTGCATCAACCAAAATAATATCACACAATAAAAAGATCTTCTGCAAGTCAACAAAGCTCAACAACCTGAAAAACTAAGGAAGCTCAATTTTCCCATGACCTTGCACCTTTAGGCTGGTCACTGATAACATGAGCTGTGATTAAAGCTTTTCCTGTGTCATTTATACCAGCCTCCTATGCTAAAGGCTCCACAGCATTGAGCAGGGACTACATTGACATTCCATCCTTTTCATCCTTATCTACTCAACTGCCAATCTATTTTTTAAGCTTCTTATAGGATACTCATCAGAAAGCATTCACTGAATAAAATATAAATAACACATTTCAAAAAGTAGAGTTTGAATTACAAGTGTAGATTTGTGGAGTGTATGCATCACTAAACTTCCTTCTTACATAAATGACTTTAAAACATTTAAGACCAAAACAATAACAAAAAAGACCATGTGAACAAAGGAAATCTTTTAGAGCTGGAATTCCCAGCACATCTGGTTCCAAACAGGTACATTAGCAGTACAAGACATCATAGAACACTGTGGCTGAGCTTTGCTACAACACACAACTGCTGCTTTAACTACATGCTGTGTTTCTAAGGCATGTTTGATGCCTCAGCTCAGTATTTGAAACACCTCAGATACCCTAAAGCCTCACTGGATGTGGGAAGAAATATCTGTCAACCAAACCGGATCATCATTCTCCTTTCTTTTCCTATGACATTTCTGGGTGTAACTGCTCTGTTTCAACCATGGTATAGAAATGCTCAGAAAGAACTTTCCAAAAGGACCTATTTGCATCACTCAGTAACTCCAATGATGCAACCCATGACTAGTGCTTCATCGACCAAAGCACACACCCAAGCGTCACCCTGAAGTTCCAAGCTTCATTAACTCAATGACACCTTGCAATTCCATCCCAGCTTCATTTTCAGCTACTTCCTTTTGGCCCATCTCCACTCAGCTACGAAGTGGCAACAGACGATGTGTGCACATGCTGTCAAAAAGCTCCTTGCATCCACAGAGATACAGCCATTTCATTTTCAAGGTCACCAAGAAGCCCTCGTGCGTTGAACATACTCCCAGTATCTCACCAGAACTCTGAGCCAACCTGCCCACAGTCTACTCCAAAATCCCATGCATGGCAGCTGAGTCTAGATCACAGCTCACCAAAAAAAAAAAAAAAAAGCAGCCTCTTCAAAGTTAGCTGTGCTTTATACCTGTCCCATTTTCCTACATCATTAACCAAATGCATATGAACAGGTAGTGCTCTGCACACAGGCTGCTGTTTCCATCACAGGAAAGTTTTAACTCATAGTGCATTGAGGTTTTATAACCACAGCACAGTTCTCAACTTACCAAAATACGACAGCAGCTTCCTGCAGCACAAGGAGCAAGAGGATCTAGAACACTTTCCTATGGCTGCTGTTCCTCCTACACATAGCTAACAAAAACAGGAATGTCTCAAACTACACAAAGGTTTCCAGACTAGTCAACTGACGGGGGTGAGCGGACATAAATGCCACCATCTGAAGTCTGACTAAAAGTAAAATAAAAGGTAGCAGGCAAAATTTGGAGTTGCATCCCCAAACCCCCAGGCACAGTTAATCTGAAGTCAACCAGAATTGGCACAACACTTTGGTTTGATCCTCTCACACTGGGGGCTGCATCTCCTCTGCCTCCTTGATGTCTCAAAAGCTGACTATTTTACATTTTTGTGTGGCTGAGAGATTTTGCTCAAGGTTGAAGCTCTACTTTAAGTTCCAGATGTCCTGCTTATTTAGGATAATTAAACTTCCCAAGACAAGCTGTTTCTTTTCAGAGATCCAAGATGGCCATAAATAAGAAACAAGAAAAGACACCTTTGAGATGAGACACGAATCTAAAATAGTAATCAATCAGATGAGACTAAGTATTGTGCTCAAACACAGATAAAGTGAGGAGTGGGAGAGCTCCCCTAGTGATCACTGAAGACCACCAAAGAACCCCATGCAATCGCAGAAGATTCAAATGTTATGTAAGCTTACATAACCCTATGAATATGTCATAGGTAGGCGTGACTTATGTATTAGGTAGGTGGATAGTGAAAACATTTTGGACTATAAATAGAAGTCAGTGTAAAGACTTTGCATGCTTGATTTTTGGGCATTTCACACCTTGCAGCCCATGCAGAATAAATGCCTCTTCAAAAAACACTTGTCTTTTCAAGCATGTTTCGGGAGACTTAATTGACAACATGCCTCCAAAGCTTAACAGTATCTGGCATTCCCTTGTCAACAAGGAGATAGGAGCTTAACAATTTTGAGCTGATCTATGAGCTCCGCTACACCCCACCAGAACAGAAACCAATCCAACATCAATAAGATCACAGCAGGGCTTAGGTTGGAAAGGGGCCTTAAAAATCATCTAGCTACCTCCCCCTGCAGTGGGCAGGGCTGCCATCCAGTAGGTCAGGCTGCTCAGGGCCCCATCCTTCCTGGCCTTGAACGTCTCCAGGAATGGGGCATCCACAGCTTCTCTGAGCAGCTGCACCAGTGCCTCACTACTCTCTGCGTAAAGAGCTACCACCTAACATCTAATCTAAATTTCCTTTTTTTTAGCTTAAAACCATATTCCCTTGTCCTGTCACTATTAGAACACATAAAAAGTTGGTCCTCCTGCTTATAAACTCCCTTTAAGTACTGGAAGGTCACAGTGAGATCTCCCCAGAGCCTTCAAACCGAAGCAGCACAGCTCTCCTCAACATTTCTTCATAGGAGAGATGCTCCAGCCCTCCCATCAGCTTCGTGGCCCTTCTTTAGACCCACTACAACAGTTCTACATCCCTCCTGTACTCCAGACCCCCGGGATGCAGTACTGCAGACGGGGCCTCATAAGGGCAGCGCAAAGGGGACAATCACCTCCCTCTCCCTGCTGTCACCTCTCTTGAGATGCTGCGCGGGACACAGCTGCCTTCTGGGCTGTGTGTACACTTCTGGCTCGTGGGCAGCTTTTCATCCATCAGGATCCCCTGGTCCTTCTCAGCAGAGCTGCCCTCACAGCTTTGAGTCCTGCATAACTCTTAGCCTTTCATTACCTGAAATCACCGCGAAGTTTTCATGAAGACCGGCTTAGTCCTTCACACACCGCTGAGCTGCCTGAAGCGCTACAAGTACACGGGCGTAACTGACAGCCCGTCAGATGGGAACGAAGGGAGGACCAAAGCAGAACCAGCGCCGCCGCTGCCGGCTGGTTTCTGAAGGCAGGACGGCGCCCAGCCCAAGGCTCGCACCGGGGGAAGCGGCGGCACGTGACAGCGCAGCACGGAGCCCCCCGCCCCAACCCCGCCCGGCTCCGAGCGCCCCCGGCCCGCACCTGCTTGCGCATGCTGTTCATGACGCCCATAAAGCCAGCCAGCAGCTTGGCCTCCTCGCGGGCCGCGAGCTTCTTCTCCGTCTTCTTCTTGCTGCTCTTCTCCGAGCCGGGGGCGGCCATGGCCCCTCACCGCCGGCACCGCGGGCCCGCCACCTCCCCCCGGGGGGGCATGCGACGACGGGCGACGAGCGGCCGCCTCGGGCTCTCGCTGCGCCGGGAGCGGACGGACGGGCGGACAACCGAACGCGCAAAACCGCCAACCAGCAGCGCCGAAGCCCTCCGCGGCGGAAGCGGACCCCGGCTGGTGGGCGGGACGGGGCGGCGCCGCGCATGCGCGGACGCCGCGGACCGGAGCGCCGCCCCCGCGCGAGGTAAACAAAGGGCGGAGAGGCCTCGGCGTGTCATGTGGCGCCGGGGCGGCGGCTGGGCTGAGCGGGGTGGGCGCTGCGGTGTGTGCGGCCCGGAAAGCCGGTTGCGTGCTGGTGCCGGGCTGCGCTTAGTTGTACGCCGTCAGCCACGTCAGCGGTGTGATTCCCCTCGTTGCCAATTCCTACCTGAAATGCTGCATCCAGCTCGGGGCCCCTAGCTCAGGGGAGGCGTGGGCCTGCTAGAGAGGGTCCAGAGGAGGGCTGCCAGAATAATCAGAGGGCTGCAGCACTTCTCCGTGAAGACAGCCTGAAGGAGGAGGAAGGAGCCTGGTAGGATGAGGAACAATGCTTTAAAACCAGAGAAACAGATTTAGTCTGGATATAAAGAAGAAACTTCTTACTGGCAGGTTGGTGAGGCTCTGGCACGGGCTGCCCAGAGAAGCTGTGGATGCGCCATCGCAGGAGGCATTTAAGCCCGGGTTGCATTGTCATCTGAAGTCTGGGAAGAAAGATGTCCAACTCCAGTGTGCTGTTAGAAAGTGACGTTCTTCATTTTACGTACTGGACAACTTGACGAGTAAGCACATTTTCTCAGAGTTCAGGTTCATTTAAACAGTTAAGACGTACAGATGCAGTATGTTGACACACATACCCATTTGTTTCCAAGAAATCATTAATTTGTACTAACGTCCCTCTGGCTGTGCTTGGTAGCATCAGGGGACCATACACCCACTTACTTTATCCCCTTCTTTCCACCATCAGCTTCATCACTGAGACTTTTGTCTGCCCTTTGGCTGTTTTTCCCTTGCTTGGCCAATTTCCATTGCTTGTTAGGCCATAATGAGCAACTTCCAAAACAATAAATGTGAACAATATGTGAAAATCTGAGGAAAACATCCTTGCACCTGGTGAAGTGCAAGGATAAGCAGCCTATTAAGACTCCAGTGCTTCTTATGAAGCAGAATTAAGAGAAAATAAGGCTGTTCATCAAACAAAGCTGAAATTGAAAGTTTCAGAATTAGTACTCATTGATTCCTTTTGCTAAACAAATATATTGATCTTTCAATTAATATGCCAATCCCTATTGCTAAGCAAACCAGCCTAAATAAGCATGGGGTCATGGGCAGCCTGTTGGGCTAGGACCTATTGCAGGGATTTGCACTAGGTGATCTTGAAGGTCCCTTCCAGAATAGACCAGTGTATGATTCTGTGTGGAGGGGTAGCAGAAGCAGGACCCTGAGGTGAGGAATACCTCATCTTGCCCTGGTCTGGATTTGTCTTCAGTGATTTGAGCTCATTTCCTCTCCACAGGGGACCTGAAGCTTGTTGTCCAAGGGGAACAGTGTTGCACATGTGTGAGCAATGAGTGAATGGTTGCAGCCCACATGTGGAGGCTATGCCACTCCTTGCATGAAAGCCCCTGGGCTTGGTCCCCCTCTGACAAAGTGACAGTGAGGCTCAGGCCTATGTGGGCTGAGTAGGGGATTGCAATGCCTTTATCCTTTATTTCACTGAAATAATTGTGCTGACACACTTGGCTTTCTGTATGTTACTAATGTAAAAATGAGAAATCTGTACTTTTTCATGCTATGGTAATAGGATATTATCTCCAAACTTAGTACATCTGTGTTGGTGATGAACTGGAAACACTGGGACTGTGCCTGACTAATTTCATATTTCACAGATGAGGTGCTCATATGGGAACAGGGAGGGCTGGCTGCTCCAAAAGGGTGGGAAGTGTGAGTGAAGCTATGTGGAAATAAACAAAGCTACTAAGGAGGAACGTGTCAAGATGAGGGGGGGGAAAAAAAGGACATCAGAAACTGGTGTAATCTCAGGGACAAAATCTCTTACTCCAAGTTTTGAAATAATTGTTGGTAGAAGTTGGCTCCTCTTGTAATCTGAGAAATTAAATTCAAATCATTTAAATGAAAATGGGCAGTCTGTAACATAAATTGGGAGTTTCATACAAATGAAGCCACCGTAATGTGTTGTGTCTCCTCTAAACATATTATTATCAAAGAACTCTGTAAACAACTGAATGATGTTTTACCCTCCGATTCCCAAACAGAGGTTAAAATTAAAAATGGAAAAGGATTATAAATTTTTTCTAAATTGCATTTTACTTTGAGTTTGATAGGGGAACAATTGGCCTAGCATAAACGGTATCATATTTGTCGTAGCTTTTAAAGTGTATCCAATTATATTTTGAGTGATAAACTAATGCTGCTAACCAGGTTAGTGCAGCACAGCTGGCCCCTAAAATGTTTTAGCGAACACTGCATGCTTAATCCAATAGTCTCTAATCTATAGTGCGGGAGAAATGTTTCCATCAGGAAGCTGTAGTAGTAAATGTATCGTGTAATTTAGAAGATTAGCCAGGCCTGTCTCTGCAGTATGGTCTCAAAAGGATGCTATCAATCATGTCCAGCTCTTTGCTAGGCTGAGACCAAATCTCAGGATATTTGCTGCAGAGTGCTGTTCTGTCACTTGGCGCTAGGGTCAGATTAATTCTCCTTTTGTCACACTAGTGTTAATAACTTCTTACATACATCAGTAAATGGTAACTTTTGTCCCTTGTCTTTTACAATTCACAGAGCAAGGCTGGAATAAAAGTTCTGAATCTAAATGCTTGTGACATCACCTTACATCACAATGATATGGACTCATTATGGGAACTACTGACATGCTATTGATAGATCTGTCATTCTAGCTTTGTGTCTTGATCTGTCAAGCCTGGCTCACCCTTCTCATGCCACACCTGTATTCAGATGAGACAACACTATTGCTGCTTCCCCATTATCTTTCTGCAGAGCTTCTGTCTCTTGTGGGCAAGGTGCATGTTTGGGAAGAGGAGGAAGATTAAGAGAGCTGTGGGTCCTTAGAGTAAAGCAAGAGGGCAGGAGGGGATTGTGCTGGACAATGTGCTGTGCAGATTTTGCCATGAAATAGAGGCTTATAGGAGAGCTCTCATCCCACTCGGACCAGGATGCAGAGAGAGAAGTCCTTCCTGTGCCAGGCCACTTTCCTTTGAAAGCAGAGTGATCCTCTTCAAAACATTTGATGCTACAGCAACGCTTAGCAGTTTTACAGTTCTATTCTTGGCAGCCCTGTAGTGAGAGATTCAAATGCCTTGGGTTGGCTTTTGTGGCAGGTTGAGTGCCCTCTGCTTATGCTGGTGGGAATGACTGATGGATGTGTTTGGTGCTGCTGTGCGTAGCACTGACGCTTCTGATGAAGCACTGAGGTCAAACAGAAAATCATGGCTCTAGGGAATGGCAACAGGCTTAGTTCAGCATATTTGGACTGAAGCAGAGCGGGCATGTTTGGCAAGAACAAAAGATTGCACAGATGAGGCTCTGATTACATATTTAACAGATAGTGCTTTCAAAGTCAGTTCTCCTCTGGAGTTTGTGATCAGTTCAAATTCTGTGGATTAGAGAAATATGAGCCAACATGTCACAGCAGAGAACAAAAAGATCGATGACAAGCACTCACTTCAGACACAGCTGGATGACTGAGACTATGACATCAAAGATGAAAATAGATGCGTGGCTGTGGTTGGTATTAAAATAGGGATTATCAGCAGGTTTGCCTCTCTGCAAAGGACTGTGTGTAGGTCTCAGTTACATTATCTAGCAAAGTGGCAAAATGCTTTCTAAATTTTAGTGTTTCTGATTCTTTTTAACTTTGTCCATGCCGTACATTAAATATATATATATATATATATCAAGGCTGTTCTTCATTTATCCCAGACCAGTTCATTTTTGCAATATAGATATGAGTAAAACTCTTAACTCTGTTATGGCAGAAGAAGAGCCAGGACAAGCCTCAGCAC
Organism: Perdix hodgsoniae; assembly: GCA_035772895.1. Taxonomy (NCBI): domain Eukaryota; kingdom Metazoa; phylum Chordata; class Aves; order Galliformes; family Phasianidae; genus Perdix; species Perdix hodgsoniae. Next base: position 25,630,043 of record JAPSGF010000005.1, on the reverse strand, counting down.
TGACACTCACAAGAGGCACAAACTTCAAGCAGGAGATGAGCTTATCACCACATTAGCTGGGACACCTTACTGAAAGCATTAAGGAGACCAAATAACGTTTGTTTCTTTGCATTCTCAGGAGCAGTGAGACAACTTAGAGTTGCTGAAATTAGCATTTTGGCTTTGAACTGGTATATTTTTAAGTGTTACTGGTCTCCTTTGGGGAATTCTCTTGCTGGCTGCCAGTGGTCTGTTCTGCACAGGGACTGCTTGTCCCCCCTTTGTGAGCCCTTCTGAACTGTGCCAAAGTGCAGTCTGAATTCTGAATTATTTCCTTGGGTTTGATGTATTTCCAGGGTCCCCCTTCCAAAACAGTTTATTAGAGGTCCTTCTGCTTTCCTGGCTTGGAGAGTTGTTTTACTGTTTTGGATGAAGGCTTTCTTGGTGCTGTTTTCTTAAGTCCAAGTGCCCCTTTCACATGTTATTTTTTCCTTTTTCTTAACAACATTTTCCCTGTTTTTCCCCCATCACGATTAAGACTTGTGCCTTCAGTGTTAATGGAGGGCAGGTTTGCCCTCCATGAACTATAGCTTACAATGCCCCCTGCTATTCCAGATTTTCTCTTCTGGTAGATGTCAGTTGAATTAAAGCACTCAAGGCAGGAATAAAAGCCTAAAATTGGTTTATTCTTTATTTGCTAGTTCATGATGTGAGTTTGCTTCCTTTTTGCATTAAAGATTATGGTCCCTTTGGAACACTCTGGACCACAAAATAATTAACAAGTGAAGCCTCATCTGATGATTTTTTTTTTCTCCATGTAACAGCTGTGTTTACTGTTTAACTTTGTTGCATGATAACCTAGGCAAGGACACTTATCAAGCAGTGCACTCCCTTGCTGAATTTTATGCTGTTTGTTTGCACTGCTGTAATGCAACTCATCTGTATCCTAGCAATGAGGTTTGGGACAAGATGGGTTAATAACAAAAATGCAGCTTTCCAGGTTGGAAGTGCCTCTCAGTTTGTCATCCTTCCTTTGTCAGTACTTCTAACTCATTGTGGAATAATTTGTTGTCAGAGCCAGCCAAAGGAGGTGACTATGACAAATATTTGTAAATATTCTGATAACAATCTCAGTTTTTGGAATGGATAAAACAAACAGTAGAAGAAGAAAAGCAGAGGACTCCAGATCCCTGATCTCTGTCTGGCTGGCCTTCCTCCCTGCCCCCTTCCCGTGGGTGAGATGAAGTTAATTCTGCTGCAGGATGCATTGCAAAAAGCAATTTGTCATTAACATATCTCCTACACTGAATACATCTTTTTGCTAATGTTTGGAACTAATTTCAGGCCTTCAGTTTGGCTTTTCCACTCTGAAGAACGATAAATATTTAGACTGCCTACAATTCTTGCCCCTTTCCCAGGGGAAAAAAAAAATCATAGAATTATAGAATAATATTTGTACATGTATTTGAGCCAGGTCAGTAGCTATACTAGTGCAGGCTGTAATAGTGTATCAGTAGGCAGCAGAACACAGCAGGGCTGTGTCTGCAGCAGCAGAATTTTGGAGTTGGCGTTGCTGTCTGCTGGTAGCACTGCCCCTGCTCCATGGAGCTGACCTGTAGGGCTGCCCTGTGAAGTCTGCTCGTTCTGCTGGCTGCTGGATCCCACGTGTGCCCTGGTCTTCCTGGCCTGAGACAGGAGCAATCAGCCCCAGTGTGGGAGATTTTGCAAGGTCAAAATAACCATAGATTTAAAAAAAAAAAAAAGTAATCCAGAGTGGAACCAAGTGTGAAAAAACAATCTTTTTTGATTTAATTGCTTCAGGTTAGTGGGCATCAACTTGATGAAGGCTGAGTTTTATTGAGTTTTAAATATCACAGCCTTATAGTGACAACTTGCTATAGGGTTGCACCTGTTTCTCTCCAGCACCTACTGCCCTTTCAGATGTTCTAGCAACTGGAGCTCCCAGATGCCATCTTCTCCTCCTTAGAGCTGGTCTTCTGGTAGAGACCCAGAAGATGAGAACGATTACCTCAGTATCTCCTGTTGGGGATGGACCTGTGCCCGAGTGCAAGGAAACAAACATTATTTGATCTCCTTAATGCTTTCATATATATATATATATTTTTTTTTTTAATGTTCGGCATGGACAAAGTTAAAAAGAATCAGAAACGCTAAAATTCAGAAAGCATTTAGCCACTTTGCTAGATAATGTAACTGAGAATAAGCCAGTAACTCATTTCTTGTTCAACAACAAAACAAAGCAAACAAACAAAAAATACAGGCTTGGCCATCTGTGGGGAGAATCCCTTATAGGATGACAATTTTAATGTTTTTTTTTGTTTTGTTTGTTTGCTTTTTGTGGCAGCACACGTGGAAGTAGCAGAACTGCCTTCATGGTGACGTGTTCTGCCATCAGTTAAGGGAACTTGCAGCCTCTGCACCTCGGCAGTCCATGTGATTATAGTTCTATATATACATTTCTAAACAAATCACATTTTTCCAATCCGAAGGCTGCCTGGACTGGGATGCCTTCAAGGAAACAATGTATGAGTCACCCTCAAGAGACGTGCAGTTGAGGCACCTCCTTTCAAACAAAGTCATGTACATTCAGCTAAAATGTCCAATTATAAACACTATTATGTTGCTTGCATAATTGCCCAATGGCCTTGTAAGCAATCTATTTCTTTAATGACAGTAAGAATTAGTGTTGACTTGTTTTTAAAAGTTAGAATAACATTACATAAAGATTAAAATGCCATTTCAATGAGAGTTTGTTCTGGATTATGTTAAAAAAAAAAAGAAGCATGAGCTTATGATCACTTAAAACTCATAAAACTTTTATGCCTTATTAAACACTTCATGTTTGAATGTCTGAACATAAGATATACTGTCTGAGGGTTGATTCTAGTGGGAACTTCAAAGTGGATGGAGAGCTTACTGTGGATTTTGGTGGGTAAAACAGCAACACTCACAAACTCCTATGAATACTTTTGTTCTGTGTGTATGAAATGCTATTACAGATTTTCACCAATTACCATTCATACGTAGGCTTAATGCTGGCTGTATTTCTCAGCCCCTTGGTGCTAATTACTATTTCTCCCACCCTCTGAGATAATGCAAGGAGAGAGTGGTTTGAGAAGAGGTAAGTATATGCCAGAGCTTGCCTGTTTCAGGTGTGGAAGGGAGGGTCTCACAGAGCCTCGCACTGACTGCCAAAGGGGCAGCAAGCCTTGGTGTTTTGAGAGGTAATGGGAGCAACAAGCTTTGGGGAGTCATCTTGGAATGACACTGATATCTTTGTCATTTTCATTTTGCTGAATATTTGCTTTATGGCTAGCAAGAAGCTGGTTTTGAAAAAAACAAAGCACGGTGATTAATGACAGTTAAAGAGAGATGCTCTGCAGTTGACTGTAACTGGCCCTTTTGGGTTTCAACACATTTAAGCGTATCTAAAGAGTCTGCTGCTGTCAGGACAAACACAGTTTTAAAAAAATAAAGCAACAATTTATTGGCTAATACACACACACAATAGCCAGGATCTAACAAGCTACCAGAGTTCATGTGCTTACTTCCCTCAAAAGGCACCGAAGAGTCCATGCAGCACCAGGCAGGAGGGCTGGGCTGGCCTCTGCTGCTTTCTGTGCAGATCACAGAGATCACGGGAGTTGCTGTCTTTTACTGTGCCTTTCAGTGACAGCCGTAGCTTCCTGTTCCAGTCTTTAATATTTTATGCCTTTTTTCCTCTTGTCCCCTCTTGGAGCTCTTAACTACCTCCATTCAACCCACCTCTGCAACACCTCAGTAACTTTACCTTCCCTTACTTTGCCTTGAGCTTCTCAGCTTTTGGCCACAACATTGTGATCCTCTCAGAAGTATGAGCCAAGGCTGTGCAGCTAGGCTGTATCAGAGTTAGACCTTGGCACACAGCAAAATCGATGCTGTCTGAAGAGGTGGCAGAGGAGGTGACAGAAAATGGGCTGCAGGACACATGAGATGTGCTGATCTATCTGGACACAAGCTTGGGTAATGTTAAGTGAGCGCATATTGCAAGGATGCTGGGAACAGTACTGCTGCTTTCAACAGCATGTGTTATTGCCACTTTAGAAAATAATCCAAATTAATAAAGAACTTATGAATACCTGAAGGTCAGATGCACTTCATTGTCTTACTTTGTCTATCACAGCAATACATGGGTATCTCCCCAGGAGCAGACACACAGCTGCATAGATATAATGGGACAGTCTCTGGTTTCCAGCAGGGGAGCTGTGACAGTCTCCAACCCACCTTTATCTGAAATACTTATTGCCACACCACTCCTGCCCACAAACGATATGGTTGTCAGATCCAAGGCCAAATTCATGTTGTGAACAGCTGCAAGTCTACTGATATCAGCAGAGATGTAACCACTCAGTAGAACAGCAAGTTCATCTTGGGGTGAAATTTCAGAGGAACGATTGTACTCAATCTTTCTGGCATTCTCTTGAAGTTTTCTTAAGCTGGGTGGATTTTCCCTGTCCGCTGCAGCCCTGGCTTATGCTGGCTGTGGTACTGCAGTGCCATGCCCGTGATGGTATCAGCTCTGTACAACGTGGAGCAGGTGAGCCTTACTACATCATGAAAATGAAACTGTAGAAGATAAAATGAGGCTCTGGAACTCAAAGGCCTGAGAAACGTGATGTCTCAATGAGGGAACTGTGAAACATAACAGGGAGGCTCAGGCCCTGCATGGTCAGCAAGAGTCATGGTTGTTATGTTCAAAGGGACTGCTCTAACTGGCCTTAATCCTGCAGGAGGGATTTCCTCTGGCTTGGTCCTGCAGAGTTTCTAAAATCATCGGTCTCACTGACATAGATTTTGAGTTATGGGGATCCACGTGAAGTGGAAAGCCAGCCCTGCAGAAGGTCTACCTTAACAACAGACAGTGAAGATTGCAAGGGCTTATTTTTGTATGTTCTGCTAAGAAAGGAAACTGTAAATGGAAATCTCCATTCCCATAGGTCTTGAAGGAGGGCAGACATCTCCAGCAGCTTCTGTGCCTGAAGGACAGTGGGGTAAGTTGTCTGAGTTTTGGCACAAGAAATTACTTCTGATGGGTTTTGTCTGCTCTAGATGAGGTTGTGCTGGCATATAAGTAAGAAATTCTGATAGCATAAGAATATTCAGTCTTAATCTTCCTTTAAGTTATATGATGGAGTATTTACAGATTACTAAGGTGGACTGAGGCTGACATGAGCAGAGCAGAAGATAAGTGATTGAGAGCTGCTGGTGATGTTTCCACAGCCACCTCAGCATTTAGGCTGGCCTGTGACCTGAGCAGTCTGAGCGATGTCTGGTTTGGGATGCTCACAGTGGGTAACTGATGAAAATGAAGAGATATAATAAAACTCTTAGCGCTGGGATGCAACAGTTTGATGAAAGGTAAATGTCTGAGTCATGGAGAGAAAATGAGTTTCATGCAGGCTGAATTCTGGATGTCTCTAGCTTAGCCTGGGGCTGTGGGAAGGGCAGACAATGAGCACACAGTCGGTTCCCACACGGGGTCAGCCAGGCTCACAGTGAGAGATAATGGACAAAGGCAGCAGGCTCAGGGACCTTACATGCAGTCTCCAAAGAGAAACAACCTTCAGTCTGAGACCTTGATGATCAAAAGGAGTCAAAACACTTATAAAACCTTTGAGAAGAGGCGGAAGGGGAAGATCGCTTATCGAGAGCTCCCTGTGGGGACAAACTGACAGAGGCAGGAGGAGGAAGGTTGCAAAAGAAATTAGAATAAATCCAGTCCTCCCACAGTGGCAAGCCTAACTACTCTATCTACGGACATTTTCAGTTTATCATTTTAGATATCATTTTAGAGATATGGTTTATCTGAAGGCTTTCATATGCAAGTAAAAGTTAACATTTAGATTGGCCATTCATTAGCACTGCCATTGACACTGGGGAATACAGAAATAGTTATGTGTGAAAGACTAGGAAGTCATAATTAATAGTCTGGAAAGTGGAGACAGGGCCCTGGCTGGTAGCAGAAGAATCGTATTTCAGCACACACACAAAAAGAAAAAGACAGCTAGTGGCTTTGGATGTGGGAAGAAACCTACTGAGACTGGTGAGAGGCATTCTTCAGGTATGCTGAGAAGCCACTTTGTCTTTCAAAATAAATTTGGAGTTTTTTCTTTCCTTTCTGCTCTTCTTCCTGCTCCATATCCGAGACTTTAACTTTCTCTGCCTCCACCATTATGACACATTTAATCCTCCCAAGGGTAGTGTTTTGTGCAGGGAGATGTTTAATAGTGGCATGCACTGGTAGTTCTTGTGTTCCAGTGAGCTGGGAGATGTCCTGTAAAGGAATTCATGTTTCCTAAAATTGTGATTTAATTCCATTGTTGCTGGAGTTAAGTTGTTTGAAGAAGTATTTTGTAAGATCCTTTTGAAGCATTATTTTTTGACAGAGGTACATCATTACCGTGGGAGTGGTGCTCTCTTTCAGCTGTGTGGCTCCTGTGTGTACCTTTCAGTACAATCCAAGCTGCCAAGTGCTGACAGCACGTTTCTGGCATGCCAACCCTAATACCATCGTAGATGGCTTCTTTTAGCAGCAGCCATCTGCTGCCAAATTACTTTGCCTGTGCTCTTCTGATTTCTAGCAGCTTGAAATCCAGGACAGGCATGCTCAAGAAGTTTGGCAGAGGGCATGTCAGGCTTGCCAGTTCACAGACTGTACAACAGCTCAGCACATGCAACACACGCTGCTCTTCCCCTCTGGCCTTTCAGCCATAGGCACTGCTTCTTTACTGCCAGGAGCAAAAGCCTTATTTTGCACTTTGGGTCCCTGCGTGCACTTTTGCCCATTGCTGAGCCTGAGCCACGGGGTTTCACCCTCTGAATCCCCAGCGATGCCACGTCAGGCTGCTCCAGCACTCTCATTCTTTTCATCACGGATGCCACCTGCAGTGATTCCTTCATTTTCTTCTGTCCTCATCTCTCTTTATTATTTCATTGAATTTTCTTGTTATGGAAAAATTTCCTGACTGTGTGTGTTGTGGATTTTCTAAAGAATTTGTAAGTTTCAGAACACTTGCTCATCCACATTACTTTGTTATTGTTTCTATTTCTAAGTTAGAAGGAAAGGGAGACTCTGGAGACTAACAACCTTATTTTATTAATTTAAAGCCTCTTTTTGAGTTTTCTGGTTAATCTGGGTTTGTGTAATGTTGAGCTGAAAGTGTGTATTGTGTGGTTTCCTGGCATAATGTAGCCCAACATGTTCACTTCTTTCCCAGGAAATCCTTCCAGAAACATACTCAGTAGCAACAGCCAAATGCTTCCTCTCCATCTCAGGCACAGACTGAGCCTGCAGATATCACAGGTCAGCACACAACGTTTGCCCTACAATGTCAACCTCTGCTCTTCTCCGTGAACAAGGGCAGAGCAGCGTGAAGAAGAGGACGATACATGGACACAGCACGTGCCCTGCCCCCTGTAGGTGCTGGGACAAGGTGCCGAAGTGAGGCTGTGGTCTAGCACCAAGGAATGGCTTTAAAGGAAAGCGAATGTCCTCCCATTCAACGTTTTGTTTTGAGAAAGCGTCTTGCAATCTTGGTTACTCCGGTTCCATTTGAACAAATTGCGGAAACTCACTACCAATCAAAGAAGTTGTATGTGGGACTTTAGAAAACATATGCACTCTTAGTTCTTATTTTCAAACATTGTAACTATATATTTGCATTTGCATATATGAAGTGAAAGTGTAGCAAGGATACCATTTTCTTTAATGTAAACATGCAGTAGTTTTATTGTGGAGAAAATTAAACACTTCATATTGTGCTGGTAAACATATGTACAAGCATTGCCTAGATTTTCTTTTCAATTTATACTGTCTTGCATAACAAATTGCTAATATCTCATCTGTTTTAACAAGTGTATGCTTCAGAGTGCCATGGTGACATATCCTTCTACAATTAGTGCTTGTTTTTATCTTTCAAGAGGTATTTAACTAGTTTATTTCCTTTTCATCTAAGCATTTAAAATATCTGGCTGGGTCATTTTTATTTACAAATTGCAAACAAGGTTTGAATCATTTCCTCTAATTGTTTTTTTTTTTTTTTAAATCATGTTTTTCTTGAGATACAATTCAAGATAGCCAGAACAATGACATTCTCATGTTGTTTTCTGTATATTTCAACACCTCCTGGACAGATAAATCTGTGTTCAGCCTCATGCCTCCAGTAGATGTCATCATGACAATGGAAAATATTGCCGGAGATGCTCGTGATGAGATGCCCTGTGCCAGGGGAGGAGAAGAGCTTTGCTTCAGTAGACTTTGTTTCTGTTGAGACAATTAGTTCACATTTAGAGAGAGTATTTAACTTTTATAATGCTTTCAAAAGCGTGATGAATATCAAAACACAGTCATCAATCAGGTCACAGGGCTGTGGTTTGTGGCAGTGGTGTTATACACTGGGAAGGTCACCAGTACAGATGTATATATGCATACATGCACACACAATACACAGATTATCAACTGCCTGTTTTTTTTTTTCCCCAGCAGCTATATGGCTTCCTTCATTTGGCATCCCTTGCTCAAAGCCATCACATTCTTACTCTTACATACATGTATTTCTTTTTTTCCCTTACATCCTCCTTAAAAGTAATTTCTCCAAAGGAAAACCAAAATTCTTCTCCTCCATTTCTACGCCAATGAATCTCTGCACCTGGCACCTGCTGACCTGCTGGGCATCCCATCCATTCTGAGATTCACAGCGTCCTGAGTGAGTGATAAATTTTACCATGGTTATTTAGCAGTGAGTAAATCTACAACCCTACAGTATAACTGGCTATAATTTTAGTCTGTCTAACAGAGAGCAAGTCGCCAGAAAAGGCAAGAGACAGGTCAGTCACTGGCAGTGATATGCACAAGAGCTGCAAGGCTGGAACATACACATAGAGAAAGGAATTAGAAAAATGTATTGAAAATGTGTTTAGCTATTGTCAAATGCTGGACTGATTTTCTCAGGCAATAGCATCTAAGATCAGGATGTCTTGGCATAGAAAAAGGGTACCTTTTCCCCCCTCGGAAGCCCCAACAATTTGATTGCATATGATACATATCTAATGTGTATGGTCCCTTTTTAAATTCAGGCAGTGCTGCATTCATGTTCTTTGTGCAGAGTGATATTATGGTATGATGCCTTCAGATAAAATAGGACACAAGCTGAGCCATGTGAACAAAGAAGGCTGCTGGTCTGAAATACAACTTTCTAAAAATCAACAGGGTGCAGCTATATCAAATACCAAGCCCATAATTTGAATGTTCTCTTTTCTCTAGATCCCTATGAATAATAAGTTTTTCTTCTTTAAAATGTCAGGCTTTGAGGAAGTACATAGCAAGAAAGCAGGGCATTAATGGCCTGATTAACTGAAGAGTCAGCTTCTCCTCCTCTGTGATCAGCATTATTAGTTCTGGGAAAATGGCCGAATGATTAGACCAAATTTGTGACCTCCCACACTAAGAAGAAAGAAAGCCTCATTGGAAAGATCTTTTTATTGTTCACATTCTTAAAAAAAAAAAAAAAAAAGTGGTGGTGGAAATTTTCTTCTTGACTTTGTAGAAAGGCTCTCTGCTGGGAGGAAAATGAAGTATTTAGTCAAAATAAACAGCTAATGCTCTTGTCCAAGGAAGAACAGAAACCTGGTCTAACTGTTTGAGTAAGTGAAACCATCTCTTAAAATAGCAGAGAAGCCCCATGAGCATCTATAAAGATAAATTAAGAGAGAGGAATGCAGAAACTTGTTTAAGTTTGGGCACTGTCAAAGTAGTATGGAGATGGCAAAAAAAAGCAGGTCCTTGTCCTCATGAAACTTTGGATATTTTATTACCAGAATTATTAATAAAAAGATACATATATATAAAAAAAATCCCTAAACAAACATGGTAACATTGTAAGGACTGGTATGATGTAGGTATTAACTTGAAAAGCAGAAGTCAGAAAACATAACAGAAGTCATTACTTCATGACTAGTTTGCACTCTGCTTCAAGTATATGACTTCTTTGTTACATGTATACTCCTATTTAAGAATACATACATTCACATTAACAGTGATCCCAGTCTAAAAGCATTCCATAGCACTGTAATTTATCACTTGAAGTTTCACTTAAGTCTTAAAATATTCAGTCTGTAACCCGTTACTTTAAGAGGAGAGGATAAGTGTTGCTGATAATAGCCCAAAAGTTCACAAAGAGCTATCATTCAGCACTCTGCACCTGCCTTAAAGCAGGATCAAATGCAGCTGAGCTGTTCTTGAAAGCTGATGGTAATTCCATATTCTCTTCCCACAGTCTGCTCCAGCTGCAGTGTGTCTGCAGAGCTGGGGCAGGACTTCCCCACAGCTACCTCTGCCTCCCTTGCTGCAGTTTAGCCCTGTGATATGTTACCCTATCTGCTCTATAATAAGCACTACCCACTCTCGGGGTACCACACCACCCTTCTCATCAGTATACTGAGGAGGTAGCAATGAGCTTGGCCCTCACATACACCGAGCACCATCAGGGCAGCCTTGTACCAGCCTGGTCCCAGGGGCAGGCAGGTGGTGGAATGCGGCTGGGCTCACTCCCTGGGAGCAGCTTGGGGCTTCTGACTCACATCTGACTGTCAGCATCTTCCGAGAAGAGCACACAGCTGACAGCCCTCAGGAACCCAGCTGTTCATCTTCCTATAGGCAGGCAGCAAGGCAATGCATATGCTCGTTTGCTATACTGTCAACGAGCTCAGGCATGCATGGTTTGGGAGGGGAATTTTCCGCAAAAGTAACAGTTAACAAATATCTGAACAACCACAAAAGCACATGAATCCTCAAATTGCCTTGCATGTTTTTTTTTCCTCTCCTCTTTCATTCTCTATTTCCTTTGAGAACATTTCTACCAGCCCTCCCTGCTCCTCATTTACACAGCTAGAAGGAGCCCCACAGGAGCACCACAAACAGTTGTAGTCAGGAAAAGGAAATCTAGCTCAGCTGTGATAATTAGAATAGCTGTGAAACTTTAATTGAGCTGCTAATACCAGTGCAGGGATATTGCATAAAAACCTGGTGTCTGGAAACCTCTCCTTCAACCCTGCTTATAGGTAGGGCTGTAGGGCACGTGTGTGGATGGGTGTCTGCTGCTTTCCTTTCAGCTTTCCCTCCTAAATACAGCCCCTTCTGGCTCCGTTGTAACGGTGTGCAGTTGTGTTCTCTGAGAGCAACTGCATGTGTTTTGTTTATTTCCTCTTTCTCTCCTTTATCTTGAGAGATGGTTTCTACAACTCCACTCTTCATGGGCCCTGGTGCAAGGTCTGTGCCAGTCCCCTCAGGCAATTAATCTTGGTAGTGAATGCAATTACAAACCTATGTATGTGATTTCAGCCACTGCCTGGTGCTTGCGGCAAGCCTGATGCAATGTGTTCTCAGAAAAGTGTGAGGAGGAAGTAATGGGCTTCCTTACTCTTCTGCAGTAAGAATAGCTCATTCATTATTTATGTTCACTAGAGTTTGGTTCCTGTATTTTTGTTGAACTTTGCCTTGCTGCAGTGGCAATCTCTTTCAGTTACTGAATCCTTGTGGTAGCTTCTTAACGCTTACCGAAATGAGTGGATGTTGGGCATTATTTCATAGTGTTATAAACGTTATTCTTATTTGCAAAATAAGTGATATGGAATGGGTTTAGAGAACAGGCCTTCAAAAGCAGATTGAACTTAACTTTACATTTCATTTTTACCCCTTTAAACTCTTTGGAAACTCTCTGAATAAAAATATTTCTCTGCAATATCAGCAAACTGAGATGTAGTAGTGTAAATTGATTCTAGGAAAGCTAAAAAGGAAACCTATGGAGAACTCCAGGTTGCCTGCAGGAACTTCAGGTCAGTAAAAATCATAAGATAAAACTGTTTATTATTTGAGTAAGTGAAACTTAGCATACTTAATAATGTAAAGGATGTGCCAATGTATCACTTTCGTTATCTGAGGTTGTACTAAAATCATAGAATCAGAGCATCCTGAAAGCTGGAAGGGGTACATAAGGATCACTGAGTCTATCTCCTGGCCCACCACAGGACCACCCGAATACCAGACTCAATGGCTGAGAGCTTTCAAAATAATTGTATTCAGCCAATTGATCAGTACAACGTTTATAGAGGCCTTCTTTCTCAAGCATTTTTCTTTGAAAGGTTTTGTGATAATATGAAAAGTTGGAGACTGAAATTTCAATGTTTGAATCAAACAGATGTTAATGATTTTTCACTTTCCCGGAAGATCTGGTGTAGAGCTTTCTGTCACAGAATTTTCTGTCAAAACACGGATTTGATGAAACTTAACTTCTTGTAGGAGCAGAGAAGTTTCATTTATGTTTTCAGGAAAAAGCTATCAAAATATTTTATTTGTGGATAAAGCTAGAATATTAAGAAGAAAACTGTAAGTCAAAGCTGAATGTCTGACACTGTCAAAATAACCTGTCAGTCAGTTGTTTCCTGAAATAAAAATTGCGGAATTTGTGTTCTATAGGAAGTGTTGTTGGTTTATTTCCTTTCAAAAAGGGGTTTCAGAATATCAATTTTTTTTTTCTTCTTCCTAGGCCTGCAATATTACTACTACATATATATATATTTTTTTCAGGCTTTTAACATGTAGCAGTTACTGGAACTGTTTTCAAGGAGAACATGGCACCAGGAGCCTCCAGAGTGCTCTGTGTTTGTTACCAAGCTCTTGCAGCTGTACTGATTTGAAGGATGACTTGGTGCTTGCTCGTGGTCCTAATTGGAGACTCCTTAGCAGAGCAAGTTCTGGATGTTGTTGACAATGCTAGCTGATTTTTCTCATCAAGATTAAGATGCTCTTCATTCTGAAGTGAGCATTGTTCCACCTTGACTGAAATTAGATTGCTCTGCAAAGGTGTTAACAGAGAGCAGCCACAGCAAGGCTAGGGCAGAGGGCTGCTCCTGTAGTTCTGTCTCTGTCCCTAAACGGTGCCCTTCTCAATGTCTTACAGCTACGGATTTGGTATCAGCCCAGATGACTGGAAATATCTGCTGTTTTTTCCCCAATGTCCAGATGTGCTGTTTTCTTTAAACACTGAATTGTGCTTTAAAAACATGGTCATATGATGGAGATTACAGTTGTTAAGTATTCACTTATCAAGGATTTCTATTTTTGAAGAGGCAAACAACTCCATTATAGTTTCCAATCCAAATATAAGAGCTTACAATGAAAAACACGAACCAAAAATAGCAAAGATAGGCTGACCCTTTAGGTTCCAAACTATTTTCCTGAGCAATGAGAATGTTTTATGAAATCTAAAAAAGACTGCTTCCTGGAAAAAATCTCTGAAACAACACTGAGCTGCCCTGATGGCTAGGGAAGTGGAACAGAAGTTTGGATGCTTTGTAGCCCCTCCCATTAAAGGACAACTTGAAGCAGGTTTTTAATGGGGGGGGGAAGCTGCCACAAGCATAACGTTAAAAGCGGGCAAAATGTCTGTGCACAGAATTATCAACAGTTACTGAAGGGAAGATGTACTGCACTTTGGAGCATTTAAAGTATTTAAGGCTTATGTCATAAGAATGCCTGAAGCACTACAGTAATTTAAGTAGAAGTATTAAAATCTGCTAAATGAATACCAGCTGAACTGTTTTATTTAGATAACGTGACTTGAAGTTGCAGAACTGTCAGTGAATCTCATGTGCTGCATGTGAGTTGTTTGCCTTTTGTGCGTGATTCATTACTTTTACTAACTGTTACAGCTGTAACGCATCAGTATTATTAATAACTAATGACAGAATGATCTCACTGCATCTCCTGCAACTAACAGGGTCACTTGGTGTGTCAGCTGTGTCACAGCCCTCATCAGCACTGGGATGCGGTGCTCCCAGCAGTATCCATTCTCCTTCCTGATGCTGTATGCATGCCAGGTCTGAGGATACAGGCTAACAAACTGTGTTTTAAGCTCCTTTTGCATTGCAGCATCGCGTGCCGCTCCCAGATCTGCAGGACTGAGCATGAAACCAGGTCTGGAAACAGAATCCTGTTTTTAAAACAGGCTTTTTTTCACTTGTTTATCTTCATGTTGAGGTGAATTGGTTTGGCTGTTCAGGTAATTGTTTGGACACAGAAACCATGAGGGTCATAGGAATGGATGGAAAATGTTCCGATGGGAGCTGCTTACCTGCACTGTTGTTGGCAGAAAGTTGTGGAAAAGCACTCTGTTACTTGATGATAAACAGAAGGGGAAAGATTCAGATATTCTTTCTAAGGTTTAAAAAAAAAAAAAAGCCAGCACACTTATCATTCTATTAAGTTGTTCCTGAGATTGTCATTTAATTGTCTCTTCATCATGCTGTAGAACAGTGACAAAGCTCCCTCACACCTTTGTTGGAACCCATTCCATCTTTCTTTTCAGACCTTTCTACCCACTGCTGTAGAAACTGATGCCGGAATGAATTTAGACCACGAAAACAGGAGTAACACAAAGAGAAAGGAGTTAAGAAAGGCATTGATGTTTTGAAGGCAGTCTTTTGTCTTTGTGTTATAAAAGGTCCTTGAAAATAACCCATCTATTTCATTATCAATGCATTAAAATGATACAGAAGACACACAGAGTGTGCCCTGTGGCACCGAGTGCGGTGTGGGCTGTCAGTGTGCAGCGTTTGACGCTGACCAGCCGCTGCAGTCTCACCGTGCTGCAATTAGACTACTGATTAATTTAATCTTTATTAATTCTGGAGCTTATCACAAGCATGTGCTTCTGAGGATTACTGAAACTTAATCCTCAAAGCGTGCCTGCAAAGAAACTCTGTAACATGCAAAATAAATAAATAAATACATATATATATATATATAAAAGCTGTGCTATAAATGAAACAAAAAGTAAAGAATTATACTGCATTCAGCTTTATTTTAAGTTAATTCTTCAGGACGGCCCGAGGCTTAGGACAGTAAAAAGAGGCCAAAAATGGAGAAAGGGATAAGCGTTCATAGCCGAGAAAGACCGTGGGGTGGCGGGGCGCGAGGATGCCACAGCCCCGAGAGCGCAGAGCGCGGCAGGAGCCCCGGGCACAGGGACACGCCTGGCGGCAGTGGAGCGGCGCTCAGCACGACGCGCTCCCGCCGGGGCCGCCCGCGGCTGTTGCTGGCACTGCGCGGCCGGACCCCCAGCTCGGGGTTCCGGCGTCTCGGTGGCATTCTTCTCCCGAACGCCGCTTCCTCGATGGGGTGGGCGGCTGCCCGCCGCCGAGTCGCTCCGGCTTAGCAGCGCGGAGAACGCGCGCTCAGCCTCCCGCCGCCCCGCGCCCGCGAGAGGCCGCGGCGCCGCCCGCTCCCCGGGGCGCCCTCGCAGCCCCGCGGGCCGCCCGCCCCGCCCCGCCCTCCTCGCGGGGCGGTGCCACCCGTTGGGAGAGAGGAGGGCGCGGGCGCCCGTCCGCTCCGCTCTGCCTCCCCATTGGCTGGCGTCACCGCGCTCCGCCCGCCCATTGGTCGCCTTCGCCGCCAGGCAGCGGCGGCTCGGGCGGCGCCCGCCCTCAGCGCCGTCGCTCCCCGCGGGCGAGGGAGTCCGTGAACGGCGGCGGCGGAGGCGCCGCGGGGCGGGCGGGCTGAGTGTGAGTAGCCGCCCGCTGCCGCCGGGCCAACTTTTGAGAGCCGCGCGGGGCGCCGCGCGGGACGGTGGCGGCCGCTGGATAACTAACGGCGGCGGAGGCTGAGGGGAGCCCGGCGGTCCCGCGCGCCTTCTCCTCTTCCTTCTGCTTTTCGTTAGCGGCCGGGCGGGGCTGGGCGGGGCGGAGGGGCTCCTCCGGGCCGGCCGCGGGCGCCGTGCGGGCTCTCTCCGCTGCCAGGAGGCGGCGGGCGGGGAGACAAAGGGGCTGCCCCGCGCGGGGCACGGCTGCGGGCTGCGCCGCTGCTCTCGGGAGAGCGGGTCCGCGCGCTGCCGGCGCGACGCTCCTCACGCGCCTCTTCTGTGTCATTGTTAAGGGATCCCGTCGCGGCGTCGACTTCGGCGTGCCCGGCCGGGGATGCGAGGGGCGGCGGCGGCGGCAGTTCTCGTCGCCTGGAGCCTGCGGTTGCGGTCGGTGAGTGGGAAGCGCCGGCCGGCTGCGGGACGGCCGCGCTCTCGCGGGTTTCGCCGCTGGGCTCGGCGCGCGCCGAACCGCGGCCGCTCGTCCGGCGCTGGCGGCCGTGGGGAGAAGCGCGGGCCGTGACACCGTGCGTCCGGTCCGCGCTGTCCCGAAAGGCGGCGATTCGGGTTTCGGCTGAAAGCGGCGAGGCGCCGCGGGGCGGTTTTACGTGGCAAAGTGTAGGGCGACACCAGTGCTGGGCTTTCGTTGCATCTGAGAGACTTGTCTGCGGCGGTTGCCTCCAGGAACGCGTCGAGGTGCTACAAAGCATCTTCTCAGAAGCCCGTGTTTCTCACAGAGCGCCTCTCTCTCTGGTGGTGCCCTGCTTTTGTCGTCGTCGTCTTCCAACAAGTAATTTTCTGTGCGAAAAGCCAAACACGGTCAAGTTAACGAACAATCGATTCTACTCTTTATCAGTGAGGTACTTTAGGTGATAGTACTGCGCTCCTGAGTTGAATCCGCCTGGCTTTGTTCTCCGATGTGTTTTCTGACTACGGTGACGACGTGAGCGTACTGCTTTTGAGATGCAAAGCTCAGCTTCTCTTCCGTGATGATCTTTTTGATGAGCAGAAGGGTGCCGCTTTTGGGGAACTGCAGTATTGCTTTGAATGATCTATTGATTTTACTTCCTGACGGTGCTGAGCTGTCTTAAGGTGCTACTTATTCAGAATACTTCTCACTGGGAAGAAGGCTTTGGTGAGGATAATCATGCCGAGCTTCTGCCGTAGACTTATGGATGGGAGGGTCCTCTTTCACTCGACTGACTCCATGGTAGACGCGTTCACAGACATACCGGATAGTTAAGTCACTTCAATCCTAATTTGTAAAGACTTGTATTGCAAACAAGCGTGTGCATAACATATTGCCGGGCTAGGCCCCGTGAATGCTATGTGTCATGTGTATTTTACTCAACGCAATGGGGCTGGCACTAAGCTGTGAGCCTTCCTACTGATGCAAACGTTCTGGCTGTATCAAGCCTGATAGGAAGCCTCAGAGTTGGTCTGTTTCTTAGTGTATGCTAATGTGCTATTTTGAATGCAACAAACAAACAAACCCACAAATATCATGAACTTTCCCCTTATGTTCATGTCAATAAATACTTTTTCATTATTGCTTACCTTATGGTATTATGTTCTCTCTAACCTATGAGTAATGTGTGCAAAGTGAAAAAGACCT
This sequence comes from Perdix hodgsoniae, assembly GCA_035772895.1. Taxonomy (NCBI): domain Eukaryota; kingdom Metazoa; phylum Chordata; class Aves; order Galliformes; family Phasianidae; genus Perdix; species Perdix hodgsoniae. The sequence continues at coordinate 25,612,757 of JAPSGF010000005.1, read as the reverse complement.
GGTTCCTTCTGGGAATTTACCTCGTTGCTATTAGTTCTCAAATGTTGACTAATTTAATTAGAAAAGAAATACATGTTTTATGACCCAACTCAGCACTGTTGTTTGCTTCAGTTTGTGTAGAAGATGCATAGTCTGCAGGGTCTGCAAGATTTGTAAGAGGAAAGTCACAGTTTCCAAGCTTTCCTTTGACACGAATAGCCAGTGGAGTGCTCTGTAAATTTGAGGCTTCCAAATGGAAGTTGAATGAAGCTTAAATGTTGATAATATTAAAATGCAGCAGGTCTTAAACGCTTACAGAGATCACCTGTGTGCTCTGCAAATGCACAAAGCCTCTATCAGGGACAGCTTAGACTTTAAATCCGTTAGCTGGATCACCAGGTTTCATTCCCAAGCCTTCATTTAGGCAAATGCCCCCTCAGCATGAACTGGCATGCCTCCCATCTAGCAAATGTGAGATTGAGTGCCAAGCTTATATACTTCAGTCTGCTGTGGGGTTTGTGCAGGTAGCTTTGTTAACACACGTGTAATCTCCACCTATGATATGTACAGTAGTACAGGTATCAAGTAGTCAGTCTTCCAGAAGTAGTAGTCATGAAGTTTAAGCAGGAGGTCCTGTCCCACTGTATAGGAAATAGGAAGCCTGATGATGTGACTTTTATTGTGTGTATGCTTTGAGGTTAAGAGATAGCGAGTCCAAAACTCCTATGCTTAAAAAACTAAAGCCAAACATACACAAAAAGATCAAACTGAAGGCCATGCAAATGTGTACTGTTCTTCTTATGTGTAATAGCTTGATTGTGAAAGTGGCTTGTATGGAACCTCCAAGGCTTCTTGTGTGGTTTTATGAAAATAGGATGTGCGTAAAGCTTGCATTTTGAATGCTGTACTTCTCCTTGTATTGGTTTAGCAATTATAGGACATATATGAAGGTTCTTAATGATATACTGGAGTCTCATAGTTTGCACGACAAGGTTATAGCTTTTGATTTGAAAATGCTGTTCTGTTTCATTATGGGAGTATCTGAAAGCCCCCCAACATCCAAACCCTAAGTAGAACTGTAGGTATGCTATTTTTTTCTTTAAATCCATATAATTTTTTTTCCAAAAAAGAATAAAAAAAGAAAAGGGCTTTTGGGGCATTCACTGACCTCGATCACCAGCAATGAAATGTTGGGGTGCTAAATGCACATTTGAGAGCAGAGAACGTGTTAGAATTGAAGCACTGTTTTATCAGCTTAAATTAATTAGGAACTTAAATTGGGTTAGTGTATTTGAAATGCTTTGTGAGATAATCTTGGAAGGTAATAACAGAGTAGCATCAGGATGGAGACTGAAATCTGTGTCAGGTCAGTGTGGTTGAAGGGAAAGTGAGTACTGAGGTATGGAAAAATGATGTTATTGCGTGTCAGGGCTGCAGGGCCACATTGGAAGCTCCTAGGGTGCTGAAGCTCTGCTTGTTACTAAAGTGTGTTCTCAGCTCCTGCATGGACCAAAATCTCCTCTATCTTTATAACATGCAGGTTACGTTCAGTGGGCTCGTGTGCTTTTAAGATAAGTGTTTCTGAATGCTCTCATGTTTATCTTTAGAGGTAACTGGCACTTAAAATGTGTGACGTTGTTTGAAAACATTGGTGAAATTCAAGAAGTCTCATAGCTTGCACAACAAGGTTATAGCTTTTGATTTGAAAATGCTGTTCTGTTTCATTATGGGAGTATCTGAAAGCCCCCCAATATCCAAACCCTAAGTAGAACTGTAGGTATGCTATTTTTTCTTTTCTGAGGCTGAGGGTTTTGTTTCTGCATCAGTTCTTGCTGTACATTGTTAGAGTTCCACCAAAACTAGCGTTGGAACTCTGTTGGCTTGTATACTCATACATTTCTGGTTTAGATAACAAAGCATCTGACAGAGCCCCCAACAATACTAGCTCTGAACTTGAGCATTTAAGAGAATGTGGGCTATGTAGTGTTTGCTCCTACATCTGGCAAAACTTTTGTGAAGCCCTTTTCCTAATTAGGCCGAGGCTTAAGAGCAGCCGAACAAAAATAGCGTGTTGGCTTAGGCTGATAAGACGACTTGTAACAGTGACTTCTTTAGATACATCCCCACGTGAACTTGCATGCTTTGGTAACAACTGGAGAGCTGTGAGTGAAAGTAACGTGACCGACGGCCTGGGTGAGTGCTGAAATAGTCTGAATGCAGCCCGATCTCATTGCAGTGGAAGAAACAGGAGAGTGGTGCTGCACTTGGTGCAGTGCGATGAAGGGCTCTGTTTATAAGGCCAGTGTAATTTCTAAATGGTGCACAAATGCAATGTGTGCTCAATGAACAGTTGTTACCAGGAGTGTTATTTATTAGAATTGGAATCAATAAGGCGTGTGGAATGCAGATACGTGCTCAGTAATCATCACTCCTGTCTGTGGAGAATGCCATGAAGAATGAGGTGATGCACAAAAACATTTTTTACCCTATTTTAAATGATCAGCCTTGCGGAAGATGCAGTTGCGTATCACCTGGTTGTTGAGAGGGTGACTGGAAATGGGTTATCTCTCCAAAGCAGAGGTATGTTTATGTTCTTCTGTCTCTAACTGTGGGTGAGAAGAAACGCTGCGCAGCAAACAAAGCACAGCAAAGACGTGTAGGCAAAAGCAATACCATCTGAACAGTGACAACACACCCATGGCTGATGCACAGGTCACAGTATCTGCTTTCCATCATTGGAGTAAGTACTCTTATTCTAAATTTAGTGACAGAAGCTTTGTATGTTTCAAGTTCTTCTGATAGTTGTTGAAGACAGCTCTCTGAAGTAAGAGATATAAGATATCCTTCGCTTTTTGTTACTTTTTTTTTTTTTTCCTGTTTGGAAGCTAACCTTTAATTAAAAGTAGCATGGCACCCTCAGAAGCTGCACTGGATACTAATTAACTCACTTGAGTGCTTCAAGCCATGCTGTCTCCTTAAGTTTCCTGCTGTTTGCATTGGATAAATAAAGCTTCAGCGAGGTGTTCATTCAACCTGCTGAATAGTGCATACAACCTTAATATTTTTGTTAGTACGAAACACCACAATTCAGTAATAGTACTGTATTTATTTCAATTTTTTTTTTTTTTTTTTTTTTTCCTTTTAGAGAAGTGGAGAAGCAGCCCACTGCACTTTGAATGTGTACTTTGTGCAAACTGTATAGATTCTTGTGGGAAGATTTTTGATTGGAGTTGGAGAATTAAGTCTAATACTCGCTAATTAAGCTGGCTAGCAGTCTGAGTGTTGTATGTTAGCTTGTGTCAGATAACAGAAGGTCTTCATGTGTGCCTGGTTAACAGGACAGGGCTGCACTATATCACTGTGGTTTATTTACAAGTACTTGAATCCTCTTCTCAAACCTAAATACAATTGTTTTGTAATTTGAATTCTTTTTAATCCTGATTTATTTCCTGTATTGAAGGAAATGACTCGAATATCAGAAAGCTTTACATTGACCTAATAAATATTAAAAATCTCTAATAGTTTTTATTGCCATGTCATCTCAATCATAGGATATTTGCATGTTTTCAAACAGTCTGTTCTTTAAGGCATGCTGGGTATGCTATATTAACATTATCCCTCTGTGTCTTTATAGGATGTTCAGGTACAGAATTGGAAACTTAGTTCCACAGTAAGATTTTTTTTCTTTGCCTGCTGCTGAAGGAATTTATGCAGTTCTCTTCCAGAGGTGAAATAGGTTGTAAAGTCAGACTGCAATTGTGTTAGAAGGGACTTCCATAGCTCTTGGTACTTAGTACTAGAGCACCAATTTCATGTTCCTTACAGTACCTTTGCACTGGATTTTGGCAGCGTCCTTCTGACCGTTTCCCAGTTTGCGGTTAGTAGCACATCTGGCTGAGCCACCTGCTGCCTACTTGGTTAAGGCGATACCTTTCTTATTGCCTCTCTTTAGGTTGTTTAGCTGTTTCATGCCATGCTTTTAGGCTGTGGCATTTCCTCTTACATCTCTCACGCTGCCAGTTGTATTTACTCTATATATCAGACTGAGGAGGAGTAAGAGGTTCCTGCCTTTTTTTTTCCTCCTTTGAGCTGTATTGCCATTGCAGCAGCCAGAGAAGCATGTGATAGCTTTTTGAAAGTAATTCTGTGCATCTGCTCACACAGCTTCGTGAGCACTGGTATGGTATTTACCAGTTTCTCTCTCGCTGAAGAAAATGTGCTTTACGTTTAACTGCGAAGTTTATGGGAGAAATAAAAAATCAAGCTGTCTCTTTCCCCCTATTATCTCAGCAGCATTTCATGTAATTCCTGTAAATGGCAGGTATTTTCACCACGCTGTTGTTGTGCTGTCATGAAGCACTACGTTTCAGACAATCACTTTTGTCACCCCACGTAGTGAAACACAATCAAAGGAAACATCTGCTTGGCAGAGTAATTAACGATGCAGCTTGAAGTATCTGGATTCTGTTTTCTGCTAGAATTGGTTGAACTCGATCAAGATACTTTGTAGACCCGATTTCAAATTACGTTGCTTTTTCAGTTGTTTGTGCAAATATAGCAGAACTGCTCTTGCAGCACTTGGTGATCTACTCAGTCAGTCTCTAACATGATGAAATCCCTGCTAACTTTAATTTATTTGCTGCCTTTTTTTGTGTATGCATTTTTAATACATACACAAAAGCCTTTTTGTCTTGCATCAAAATGATGAGTCTCCAAAGCAGATGCATTAGCAGTGATTACCAGAAGGTCTTATTAGGCTTAGTAATGCTATTTTGACTGATATGCCAAACTATTGCTACTGGCAAGCTGCAGATGTATTGGGAGAACCCAGTAAGGATTTTCCACCAGAAATGTAGCCTAACTGGAAAAGATTTCTAAACTGTGCAGCTCCCTATGCATACACGTTTATTCCTTGAGGAATTAATCAAAATCTTTGATTCGTTCCTGTCTCAGTGGTGTATTTCCCATGAAATAATGTGACGAGCTAAATCACTTAACCATTTATAACTGCTTTTCAGTGCGGTGGGATCAAAGTCCCGTATGAATTCAGTAATTTTGTAGGGTGTGAGTATGCTTGACATCAGAGGGAGGAGAAACCCTTACATGAGGTCTCTGCTGGCACAGTAAACCGAGGACTTGAAAAATGTGGAAAGGAAGTTAACCGGATGATGAAACCAAAGGAACCAGCTGATACCACATTTACCCTTTAAGAGGTTCCTCAAATGTTGTTGCTCTTTTTCGATGATGGGACTACAGTCCTTTTGCATTGAACAATTACACCTTTCTCTCTCTCCTTGAAAACAATGTCATACTGTTTGAAAAGTGACCAGTCACTGATTTAGTTTCATTTTGTTATCTATCATTTCCTCTCATGGGATAGCTTGCTTTGCTTTTGCTTCATTGCAACTCCTCTTTGCTATGGGTTAGACAGTATTCATGAACATAATGTTTTGCTTCCTAGGGCTATTAAGCTGTCCTGATGTTGTTCATTGAGTTCATCTGGTTCATTTGAGTCCACTGTGTCCCAAATCTGTGTGCAGTCAATGACCAATTCCATGTATTGTCATAGTCACATCTGCAGTTCAAATGATTATTCATTTGCCTCTTGGAACTTGATTTAGTGCATTCTGTTTACAAGTTGAAGTCCATAGAGTTGAGATTACTATAGAAACAAATTTTGACTGCGTTGTTTTCAGGCCGCAGACATTTATTAGACTGAGTCCTGACGTCTGTGCTCCAGAATAGGGCTCTGAATTTGTAACCAAACATTAACATACTGATCACTACTTCTAGGAATACCACTTCAAGCAAACAAAGTCCTAAGATTATTTTCAGTGTTGATGTACCTCTCTTTTGGAAAACGTAACTTCCTGTAGCTTGTGTATGGCTTCTGTTGGTCTGTAGGCAGGCATCTCTGCCTTTCAAATTGAGCAAGCAGTAGCTACCTAGATTGGAGTTGGAAATGGGCAAGTCTCCTGAAATCGCGCTCTGAGGAAGGAGAGCCAAGAGGTTTTGCCCAAGTGTTGCATTCTTAAGGTTGCTACTGAAAAGTGGAAGGTGAAAAGCTTCCTCTGATTGCTGCCCGTTGTGAGCTAAGTCTTTCTGTTGGTAAGAGCCACTCTTCACTCTAGTCTTCACGAGATACACTCTCTGCTTTCTCTAGCTTTCTTCTTTCATAACTAGCTGTCATGATAGAAGGGATGGAATTGTGCCTTTAACAGTTGATGCTGAGCACGGCCTCTGCTCAGTACTCTATGTGCTTTTTAGGTCATACTCAAGCTGTTGTGTAGCATCTGTTTATTTGCACCTTGCATCACCAGTCTTTTCACGACTGCTGAATTACCTGACACCTTTCTTTTTGATCTCTTTCAAAGGAACTAATTGGAAGTGACTTGCAGTTTTCACAGGAGGGAAAACTTCTTTCTTTTTTTTTTTTTGAAATTAGCAATAAGCTTTACAAACAGCTAGATGAAATGAGCAACTGTTAGTAAAGGGAAACTGCAATGGAACTGAAGTTTGATGATGCAGAGAAGGTAACTAGAGGTCATGGCATTGCCAACGTAATAATGATTAGTGTTCTTGTTAGGGTTTTTGGTTGGTGGTTCCAAGCTTGCACGTGGCACTGAAACAAAAGCTGCAACGTGATTATTCTCTCTGCATACTTTATTCTATTTCAGCATTTTGAATTTGTTTTAGGGTTTCAGGGGTACTTCCTGGCTTCATCATGGTGTAGCATTCTTTGGGCCTAGGGGAAAGAGGTCCGGTAGCTTTGCTTTGTTTTGAGTTGTGTGGAGAATTCTTGGAAGCGGATAACTTCTGCAGCAGCATGTTCCCTTACAGAGGTGGTGAGAGCCCTGGGTAGTGCACTGTGCTATTACTTACTCTTGACATAAGATACAGCAGTGCTGACACGTAAGGAAGGCGGATAACTTTTTCTAGAGCTTTTCAATTCTTTCAGAGAGTAAAGATAATACCTTTATTTTAATATTGTGAAATTTTCTGGCTAGAGCAAAACCTGGTAAACCAGTGTGGATTAGGTGACTTCAGTGGTATTAGCACACTGCTCCCTTTCACGTAATTCTCTTTGTTAGTTCAGATGTTCGTCTGAGCTTTTGATTGTACTCCCTTTAACATTGCCTTACTTTAAACTTTCTTTCCTTGTGATTCATGTAGTTATTATTTTGATTTTTCTTTGTTTATGTGAAACTGATCACTCTATTAAGCCAAAATAACTACAGGCATAGTTTAAGACAAGATTTTTCAACCGGTTTTCTTATTTTGTCTGAGGCTAGGTTGTTTATATCCCCCTTTTTTAAGGGATTGGAAGAACAGTGTTTGTGTGGAACAGAACAAAAGAGGAAGTAAGTATATTTTGGTTGCTCAGAACAACCGTTTTGAAAGTGATAGCTTTGCTTTATTTTCCTACAATGCATGGGGGTATTGGTTTATTACAGTTCAAAGGAAAACTTACTCTTGAGGGTATACTGCAAATGAAATAGCATGAAACAGGGTAGGGCATCTGCAAGCTGGAGAATGGCATGTGACTAAGGTAAATTGGCTTACTGTGGCTGGTTTGGGCTGATTCTGTGGCTATGAGGACAATGGTTTTGTTTAAGGTGTGCTTTTTTGCAGAAGGCAGCAATGAAGAAATGGCAAAGTAGAACTAAAAGAAAAAGTAATCAAGCTATAGAAGTTATTTAATTTTACTCCAGTTTGGTACTTGACTATTTGGGTTGCTTTTGTACAGCTTGAACAGTTTAAATCTGACTTATTGTGGTTTGTATAAATTCAAGGGTCTATAACAATATCAAATCTTACTTCTGTATCATGATTTATTTAGCTGAAATGAGTCATCTGGTTGTGTTTGAAGAGTTATCTTCTGCCTGGTAAAGGGCAAGTACAAAGCTGGTTGTGTACAAAGGTAGTTTATAATTGTTGCTCTATAATGAGAAATCAAGCGAATGTAACTGCCAGGAGTCAAAGATCAGAATAAAAATCTTCTACAGCGCATGCTTAAGGGACCCAACCATTGCTCAAGACTGTAGAAAGCTTTCTCCAGAACTGGTTTGGGTCAGTATGGCCAGCCTGAGAAATGGCATTGTGACCTCAATTGTTGCTTCCCTCAGCTGTGTTTACAGAATTTGAGGGTTGTAGAAGGGTGAGTTGTAGTTTGATGCTCCCAGTTCTTGTGTGTAGGATTTTGGGCTGCGTAGTGTCAGCGTTCTATGGTGCTGTATCCTTAACAAGAGAAACAACTGCATCTGAGGCAGCCTTCTGTCATTTCTGTGCAGTCTGCTGTATACTTTCTTGCTTCAGTATAATTATTTTTTTCATTATCTGTGAGTGCCAAACATCGTATTTCAACAGTGAGTCATTCAAGAAGCATATAAGTACAAGATCGGGTAATCTTATTTAAGTCTGTCATGGACAATACCACTGACATTTCAAGGCTGCTGTTCTCTGGTCTCTAATAAAACGTTAGCTGCAAGTAAGGCATTTGCTTCTTGTGCTGATGGACTGGGTGCCAGAGGAGAGAAAAAAGGCACAAAACTAGAAAACAGTTTGTGAAATTCACATTCATTGCGTTTTCAGCTCTTAAGGTTCTGTAACCTTTAAGGGAAACAACAAAAACCAAACACAGTGGGAACAAGCTGAGTGTTGGTATGGGTTTGGTGCTGCGGTTGTGGAGATAACTGGGGTATTGCCCATACTGAGTCAAACTGGAATTTCTGAAGCTTGTTTGTCTAACACTGTTAATAGGCTCCTAGACAGGAAAGCCAGGCATGGGGTGATAGGGAAAGCTAGATGAGTAGTCAGCTTCTTGGGGATTAGCTTCTGACATGGACTTTCTGAACTAGAGGATGTGTTCCTACATTTAGTGGCTGCTGATGGTTTCTTCTTCCCTGGATACATCCGGGCTTTTTCTGTGCGTTTATGTAAACTTAATGTACTCTGACTTGGGAATCAATAGGTGGTTCCTTGGCATTGTTTTTGGTAACTCCTTCTGTTTAGAGCCTTAGCACTTGTTCTCTAGTTCTCATGTTAGAAGCTGCTAAATGGCTGTCTCTTGTCATTTTAGTTTTAGGAGTTTGTTTGAGCCTGTATCAGTGAGGCTTGGAGCACCTTTAGCTATCTAGCTGACAATGGCTCCTTTTACAATGAAGGCAGCAATTACAAGAGAATATTTGATGCTGAGTCTATGAGCGTTGCATGCATTGAGCATGTGACTGTTTCAGGCTCAATACAATGGGTTTCTTTGTTTCTTCCTCTTTGTGCAAGTTTGAAAAATGTCAAGAAGTCAGACCTGGCCTTTGTGGTTTTTAGAACATTCCAAAGTGGTTTTCAAAGCCTAGAGCAGCATTGGTTTCTTTTCTTGACAGACTTTGAGTAATTTGCTATGCACTACTGCAACTGCAAGAATCTGTTTTAAGAGGTTAGTTTGTCAGTATTTGAAATTTCATAATGAATGAATAGATCACTGTATCACTAGAATATGCATCAGTCATGCATTAACACCAAGGGAAAATAAGTTGCTTCATTGCTGATTTAGTTAAGGATACACTTTCCTGAGTGCCATGTCTTTCTTCTGAGGTCTACCAAGGTTTTGTCTTCGTCTTTGAAATGAGCTGGGAGAGAAAAGGGCTTAGTAATGTGAGCTCCGAGTATAGACTGTAATCCTTAAGTGAACTTGACGTAATATACAGAGCTGACCAAAAATTTCTCCCCACCCAAAAATGTTGAGTCCTAGTGGGCTGTTCCCTACAAAAATGAAACTACATTAAAAAAAAAAAAAATTAACATGCACCGGGGACTTGGTTTCTTACGGGACTGGTGCACTGTAAAAGAATGCTCAGAATTTTGTTTTTTACTTTTCTGAGTTGAGCTCACGGATTTGGCTGGTAGTTGATTAAAAAATCATAATGTTTTGCAATGCATTTCCCGTAGTTCTGTTTAACTGAATACTGAAAAAAACCCTGTTTCTTAGCAAGTGTACAAACTTCCAAGCAGATGCTTTTCAGATTAGGTAAAGGCACAATGTATGCTTTTCCTCCTCTTCCAGCAGTTCCCAAAGGATGGGACGTGATCAGTTTTTGGATCCTGGTTTTGTTTTTTTCCACTATCAAATGCCTCACACTGTGATTCCAGAAGGTCACTTCTGAACTCGAGAGTTCATTCTTCATCCAAGTCCAGCCTCCTTGTACTTCATCCAGACTTCATTCACACACGCGCACACATCCTGTGGATAAATTCTCCAAAGGCTGGGCAGCTTTAAAAAATAGGATAGCCACCTATTGTGAGATTTTGTTCTTTGTTTGTTAAGGACAGCCTGCGTGTCTGTTGTCTGATTTCACTCAAGGCCATCATTTGATATTATTGCATGAAGAAAAACTCTTGAGTGACAGATAAAGAAAATCGAGGCCATTTGAGTAGATGAATCCATTTGTAGATTTGCCAGAGAAGATATTTGCATTGATGTTGGCTTGCCCTCCACCAGCTCGGTGCACAGCAGCTTCTCCCTGCCTCTGTTACTGAAGCAGTAAGTTCCTGGTGTATTTGTGTCTTCATAGACACTTTGTAGAGACCTTTCCAAACAAGACTTAGCTTTTCTCAGGCAAGCTTACTTTCTATCTTATTCTAGATGCAAAGTTTATCCTGAAACAAAGCAAAAGTTACCATCTCCTATCAAAGGAGAGTTTTCTTACAGTATTAGAGCAGAACAAGATCAGTTTGCTGCTCTTACTCAGCTTACTGCTTGGGAACATATCAAGCTATGTCAAAATGGGTTGCAGACTTTGAGTGGAATGTGAGTTAGATTCTTTTCTTGTTGATATTGGTGCTCAAGTGGCACAGAGTTCTAATGTTAGAGATTAGTAAGGGCTATATGGTTCTATGTATACTTATTTTAAAGAAGTGTTCTGCTAGCCCAGCTTGTTTGTTACTTATTATTTAGTATGAATCCTATTTCTTGCTGCTAATTCAGGTGAAAGTCATGTGGAAGGTACTCCAAAATGCTTTTAACTTGCAGGTCTAACGTAAACAGTTAAATCTGCCACGTTTAGCTGGCCTGCTGTACTTATGCCTGTTTTCATCATGTGACAAGTGTGAAGTAATGTGGTAAGACTTGCAGTGAATAAGTCTTCTGAAGTTGCTTTGCTTTGTGCGTGGCACAAACTAAGAAAATATGTGTCTAGTGCTAAGAAAACTTGCGTTGTTAAATTTGTTAGTCCTTCTTTTAGAGCAATCTCAGTATGTGTTTGCCAGATCTGTCCATTGTTGAAGACCAGCATGGTCTATCTAGCTAGTGCAAAACTTGGCAATCCAAAGCAAAACAGCTGGTTGTCTGCCTGCTTAAATAGACCTCGCATACTTGCTGTGTGAAATTGGTGCTGCTTTCTGCTGGGGACATCAGTCTAATAAGTAATCATAATATTTGTCTTCAAGGAAAAGAAGTAGACAATTAGGTTTGATCCAACACACTTGTAAGTGTGTTGCTGTAGATGCATGTGCTTAAGTTTAAAGCATTCAGAAGGGTGTGTGACTTTTTTTTATGCATCAAGATAAAATAAGTACAGTCTGCATTTTCTGTGACCCAGTCAGCAAAAATGCTTCCTTTTTCTTTTAGTTCAGCTTGCTATAGCCTGTGCCTGACATACCAACAAAAAGACTACCTTCAATTACAGTGTCATTAAGTCTTAAAGTGTCATCCTTAGCCCAATGGATAGTGCCAGGCAAAGATGCTCTTATTATTTTCACTGGTCAAATAAATTTTGTGTTCTCTGGAAGTCTTTAGTCTGAGAATAACGTTTGATAGATCAACATAAATAGGTAAAAATATATATATATATATATATACTGCATGTGTAATAAACCATAAACTTGGTGTCAGCTATGAACTGGAGTGTCCAGGACTACTGGATGGAGAAGTCAATATTAGTGCAAGCATTTACGCTATAGATGAGGCTCGGTAAAGACTGGTTACTACTGCCAGCCCTGCTGAAACAAAAGGCATTGCAGAAGCCTTTGCCTTCACAGGAATAAAAGTAGGGCTGGCAGATGTGACTGTAGGAAATGATGAGGCTGTTGGTTCAGTAATTGCAGTCGGTCTAGCCTTTGTGTTGGTTAGCACACTGTGGTGTTATCATGAAGGCTACGCTTTTGCGTCAGGGTTTGGCACAGAAACCTGACTAGATTCAGAGGCTACTAAACCATATCTTCATAATGCCTTTAGAGGTCATCAGAGCTGGTCAGAAAGAGCTGGTATTTAGCTAGGTGAGTTTCCTTTATGATTTCCTCTCTTGTCTTTCTGGAGCAGCTAGCTGCACTAGCTGTTTTCCCAAAGAGTTTTGGTTTCTTTCCCTGACCAGGCTGTTGATGTACTAGGTTAAATTCTTTCCCAGTAATGCTGTGAGTTCTTATTTTTTGCTTGTGCTAGCTGTGTCAGTATTCTGACTACAATGAACTGTTTTTCAGTTGTCACTTAAAAGAGAAAGCAAAACCCAAACCTGACTAGTTTCAAAACCAGAAACAAACCTTTCTTATGTTTTCTTCCAGAAGAGTTTCTTCTCTGAATGAGAGAAGGAGGGAACTGTGTTCTTAGTGGGTTTTGTGGTATGCATTGGGTCTTTCTAATGCGGGTTCATAAAGATCATAGCTGCACCTCATGGTCATTTAAAATGGATCTCATTTTCACTGGGCCTCTTTATTGAATTTTAGGTCGTTAAGAACTCATGACTTTAACTAATGATTAAGCTGCTCATCTGTTCCCTTCTTTCCATTCTCCCTTTCCTTTGGCGTAATCTGTGCTATGCTGTTGTTTTGTATGAATGTGATGCAAGAAGTTTCTAGATAGCCTATCCAGTCTTACTACTTTTGCAGTGCATGTTGGATAGTTATTCTCTTACAAACCTTAGAAGATTTCAGTACTTCTCTTTTTAAGTGAAACCTTTCATAAGCAACTTTTTCCTCCTTTTTCTGGAGGCCTTACAGCCCTACAGCTCTCACCATTGTTATGCCTGCTTCTTTTCCTAAATTTCAAGAATTTAAGAATTCTTAATGTTATGAGACAATTCTTCCCCTCTTGTTTGTAACTTCTCATACACACCCATACTCGGATATCAGAACTTACTTAATTTTAAACTGGCAGAGTCTGATAAGGTATCTCATGTCTGAATGTTTCTTCAAGTAACTGTTCATTTTCTCCTGAGATGAGTATTTGTCATTGTTTGAAATACATGATTTCAATTTGGTAAGTTAATGTAGAATAATGTACATATGCCTACGGCACACTCCATAGCCTACTTTTAGTAGTTTTTTATTTAATGATATGCTGCCCTTAGCTTCAGAATAAACTGTTCCAAAGAACAGTTGTTGTAAGATGTTTTTTAAATAAATTAAGGGAAATAATGAATGAGGTTTCAAAAGCCACTCTGCATCTTTTGTATTCATCTGAGTACCACTGGTCTTGCTCTGACTGAGGAATTAGGCAAGGAATTCTACCTTGGGCTTCATGCTGAGGCTACAGGCTCGTTGTCTTGTTTTTCAGCTGTGGTGATAGAGGTGGATTGAAAGGTTTTCATCATTCTCCAAGTGTCCTTCTCCAAGTTAAGAAAGCAGTTGTCTAGAAAAAGCTTGGACAGTAATTTCTTTTCAGTGAGTTCATATAGTTTTCTCTCTTTCTATAAGCTGAAAACTAAATAGAAATTGAGAAGGTAATATTTTCTGTTTTCAGAATGCCCCTTCTGCAAGTCTTTGACTTGTTACACTTCCCACGCAGGACGTATTTGGAATTTATTAAACTGCTGTATACGACGACTCATGCTTAATGCTTCCAGCAGCTCGCATAAGCAAAGTGGAATAAAAGTTCAAAGTATGTCAGCATGTGAAATGTTAATGAGTAAAAGCATGATAAGATTCTTTAAATATTCACAGGAACTTAATCTAATAATGTATTTAATGCAGTGATTGCATAGTTCTTACAAACTGTTTGCATATTCTTTCAGGCTGAAGGTTTTGGAACGGATGTTGGAAGATGTTAGCTGTGGATACTGGGCTTGTGGAGGAGTGGTTATCGGAGTTCAAGGTAATAATAATACATCAGATAGTTAACCAGTAGTAATCTGTATTGCTGCTGGAGTGGTATGCAGGAGTGTGCGACTGCTGTAGAAAAGATTTTAAGGTAATCTAATGTATACAAATACTGACTTGAAAGATGCCTTTTTTTCATTGTCGTCTTTGGGATTGCCTGCTTCCTGATCCAATTGTTTCAGCTCCTGATCCAATAATTGTCAGTGGTCTATGGTGAAATATCTACTGCAGGCTATAACGTTGTACCCCAAATCTCAGGCTTTCAATTTTTTTTCTCTCATTTACCTTTTTATGGAGTACATGAGTGAGTTATTCGTGCTCATTCTTTCTGGTGTACTTTCTTCAAGTTTGATTATTAGAAATTCAGTGCTGTGTGATAGTTGCTGTGATAGCTGCTGATCACTTTACCTGTTGAACTTGCTGAACTTCCATCATGTGCTGTGGTTCTGATTGCTTATTTTTTCCATTCAGAGCGCTTACTTACAGCCAGATGTCCAGGTCTGTTCCTTGCAGATGGCATTCCTCAGCCACTGTGCTGTCGGTATGTGAGGTCGATTCTGACTCTGAGAGGGGCAAATGCTATGGAAGGAAAGATCTGAAAGCAGGAAGTGGATATCATGCATTATCTCTGTCTGTCTTCACCACAGGAAAAAATGTCTGGGTTTAACAAGTAAAGCCACAATTTTTTTTTTCCCTTCAGTGTTGTTTATTTCCAGAGTGTTCACTCTACCAGCAGTAAAGACAACTTTGAAGTAAAGAATTTTCAGTTTTCTGTGTCCTCAGGTCTTTATACGGCAAATGCAACAGCAGATAGAAATACTGGCTTCCTTAAAACGAGTTTATCCGTATCTTCTGCTATGAAGCCAAGATTTTCTGTTACTTTGGAACAAGTTTGTCAAGCTTGCCCAGCACTTTATCAGTGTGTAAATGTTGTTAATGCAACTTGAAAGAACGTTGCAAGTGGAAGTAGCATCTTTCTTACAATATTCTAATTCAGTGTTTTCTGTTTAGAAACTTGATAGGAATTTTGTGGCACAGCTAATGGTCCCTACCTTCAGAGAGGGATGAATCACACAGCTCCCTTTTATTAACTTGCACTCTCTGGTCTGCTGACAACCAAAGAGTGGAGCATGTCTTTGTAAGACATGCTTTGTAACAATACTTTTGCAAGCTTGATCGCTAGAAAGAAAAGTTTCTTTCTGGTTTATTAAACCATACCTTGTAATCATGGTCAAACTGTGTTCCTGAAACACTCTGACTGGAAGATTCACATGCTGTGTGTGTATCAGTAAGATGCTGAAATTGAAGACATTAGGAATGTCGTGACTAGAAGAAAATGCAGCATACCTCCATTTTGGACCCAAGTAGATTCTAGATCAGCCTTATTTTTTGTGTTAGACTTTGTCTCGAATAACTTCTTGGATGGCCCTTGCTATTGTTGAAATGTCCTGCGAGTCCCCAGCATGGTGTTCAGTAATCCTGCTACTGAATAATTGGAAACTTTTTATAACAGAAATTGAAAGTTGGATGCACACGCACAGGCTAAACCCCAGAAACTGCTAGCTGGCATTTGTGAAATTCTGCTGGATTTCTTTTCAAACTTTGGTAATGGCTTTTTGTTCTATTTTTTGTTTCTCTTTACAGTGTGGTGTGATCTTGCTGGTCTGAGTATGGGCTGGGACTTATTTGAGTACAGATTTTTGTCCTGGTCTAGCTAGGTACACTGTTTTCCTGTCTTTGTAATGGAATATGATTTCCTTTGAAGGACTGCAGAAAAGTACTACTTTTACTTTTAGGAGCTTTACTTTTACTTTGTAGGAGCTATGAATAAGAAGTTTAGATGTACAGCTTCCAAAGGATTGTCAAAGAGATTAGCTTTTTAACCTCTTAAGTACTGTAAGGAAACCCATTTATATTAAAGGATAGCTGTTCATGTCAACCTGAGTTTATGTTCTTTCAGGTAATAATGTATCCTGTAATAATATTTACGGTCTGTGTACTGTCAGTCTTGACAGTAAAGCGCAGGTTTGCAAACAGTGAGCTTTCACAGTATTTAAATTTCACAGTGGGCATGTGTTGTCACTGACACCAGCAAAGAGTGGGAAGTGCATTGCAATTTTTTTCTGGTTTCAGAACATTATGTATTTGCAGTGGCACTGCACTTCTGAAACTCCCTTTTTTTTTCCCCTAACGATTTCCCATTGAATGTCATTAATCTCTTGAAGAAGCTGTCTGCTAAATGATAGTGCTATGTGTCTTCTGGCAACTTTGCTGCTGTGAAAAACGATTTCTATAGCAAGGATTTCCTTATGAAACAAGTTTTAGTTCACTGTAAACTCTGATAAATAGTAACTTCTAATGGAAAACAGTTGTTGAAATAGCTGCTACACTTTAATGATCAAACCTTATTTTTTTTCTAGAAACTAAAATAAATATCTATGTATTTTTCAGACACTGCCAGAAGCATCCATATCCAGCTATGCTACAAACCTGAAAGACAAGAGTGCGCTGATTTCATCTCTTTACAGAGTAATTCAGGAGCCACAAAGTGAAGTGAGTGTGCTGTATCTCTCATAATGACTGATGTAACATTAGCAGAGTAGAGTAAAGCCTTGCATGCTGTGAAACAGTTATTTCTGTTCTAACTGTTCTGTTCTAACTACACAAACTACATGAAGAGTCTTCATCACAATATTTTCCTTTTAATTTTATTGGAATGTGTTCTTAGCAAGAATATAGTACTATGGAAACTATCTGTAGATTTGTTTCTTACTTGCTGATTGTAACTGATCTTGTAGATCATAATCAGAATCTGTGTATGGAAATGAGAAATATGTTAAGGAATTGAAAAGATGTTTGACTGAATTATTTTTGTGATTCACCGTAACTTGAATGTGAGTCTGTAGTTACCAGAAGCTTATCTGTTTATATGACAAGAGATAAATGTTAGGTAGTTTTGCATTCCTTTCATATTATTGCTTTGGATTTAGGGCTTTATGCCTTTCTTCCATCACTTCAGCACTGATCTGCCACTTCCTTAGAAATTTTGAGGTGGAATGGGGCGGGTTTGCACTGTGCTCATGTAAAGAATGGCGTGTACCATGACTGTGCTTCTCTTGAAATGTCTAGGTGAGAACAGAACATCTCAAATTGGTGTTAGCTGTATCTGGTCACGCTCTCTCCCATCCAACAAACCTTTGTGTATTATTATTTTTGAAACTACATGGAGTTCTTATGCCTCTTCTGGAAAAGGTGCAACATAAGGAGCCTCTCCAAAGTTGAGATAATGCCAATGGTGGGCAGAGGGTAAAATGCTTCCAGTATTCATGCATTTTTAGAGAGGATGCTGGTACAGAAATACAGGTTGTACAGCAGAAAAGAAATGTCATTTCACTTTTCTGTGCTGCTCAGGAAGGCATTCTGAGTCATTCCAAATACTGAGTCAAGCTTGCCTGGTCTTCAGAATGCATATCAATGTGTAAATTACTGCGATGAGTCTCCCTGTTGATAACCAAACTGATACTTGCATGTTCTGTAATTTATTACTACTGATGGCTATCGCTAGTTTTGTCATGGACTTTTACAAGGTGGTTGCGAAGCCATGAAAATCCTGCCCAAAAAGATAATTTTGGGAGGGGCTAAGTATTGAAGAGTTAACTGAATCTTGAAATTGAAATGCCAGTGCTGACGGTGCTTCTAAAATTTTTACTTGTGCTATTCTTACTGCCTGAAACTTTATGGAATGGAGTACCTGGAGCTTTCCACATAGAGGAAATACTTCTAAACTAGCAATTTAAAAAAGCAAGCAACTTCTTTCTGTTTTTGAGATTTATTACCTGCATTGTACATTTGCTTTTTATATAACTTGTTTGCATTTCTGAATATGTAGCATTTGCTAAGAGAAATGAACTAGTGTTTGCTATACTGAGAAACAGCAGTTTCATAGTAGCTTTGTTAGCAAAGGCTTGATTGGTTATTTCGAGGTTACTGGCCCACTGGTATGGAAAATATAATTCAGTAGAAGAGTCTTCAGTAGATGTGAAGATTTAAAGGACCTTTAACTGAGCAGACACTCAAGAAATTCAGTGGCAAGCTTTTTTTCTGAAAGATTTTGTTTCTTCACAACTTTGAGATTGTTTATTGTGTACCAGGAGCTGTAGTGCTGTCCTTCCAGATTGCAGCCATTCAGGTATTTGCATTAGGAAATATAAGTATGTGAAACTGTGAATTGAAATGTCTGACGTATCTGGATACAACTTCAAAGGAGGAGGGATGAAATTACTTCAGTGTTCTTCTGTTCTGGCATTAGAAGTTTTCATACTTTTTAGAACTGGTTTAGTGTGAAAACATTATCTTGGAACAGCAACAACTCATGTGTTTTGATATTAGGTTTTAGCATGTGGTGGCATTTCAAGGAAGAATATCTGGTTTTGTACTGATTACGCATTGAAACGTGCTGATACAAAGCTGTCTCAACTGAGATAACGATGTGAACGTGGATACCTGTCAGAGCTATTTCTGTGCCTTCTAAAGTTCAAGCACATCACTCTGAACTGATACTTCATTAAAGGAAGCATGCAAATTTTGTGAAATATGTAAGCTGAAGATGGAAAGCACTTGTGCTGCTAAAATCTTCTAGAAGGATCTTTGCTAATCAGCTTTGGGATGAGACTAGTTGAGCTTGCTATGCTTTTTTGCCTTAGGTTTTCACAATTTTCTGAGCTAAAATGAATGGAAAACATGATCTGCATGTTACTGACAATAAAGTACGTCTCTGTACTTGATATCTGTACATGTATCACAATCTTTAAGAATTTTCAGGAAGGTGCTGGATAGTACCTTCCTTTCTGAAGTGCAGTGGCAATTCTCATGATTACAGTGTCTTAGATATGCATTGTAGAGACTAGCCTGTTTGATTTTCATTCTGTCACCCTCAGATTGAAACTTCTGGGGATTTTTGTGTAGGAACACATTTCAATCTATTACTATCCTTAACATTCACGGTATTTAAATTAATTTAGAGTCAGTTTCTGTGAGTCATATAAATGAACCATTGAGAGATGTTAAGCCTCCGAGGTAAGAAACAAAGAAGTAAAACTAATCCTTCAGATGAGTTGCATTTAAATCCAGTCTTTTGAGATATGCAGTTGGAGAATGTCACATTTTGTGTAATGGTTTTTAATATACTAGCTGAGGTTGAGAAATTGAATTCTAAAATGCTGGAATCTCAGATTTCAGTTTGTAAAATTTGCAAGTACAAGTGCAACTACTACCTAGATTCTTTTAAAGGAGTAGTTTCTACTGTCTGTTACTGCTTAGAAACACTTGATTTACAATGTTTAGTTAAACATATTTTTTTTTTTTAACCAATTCCATTTTTAAGGGGTGTTTTGAGAAACAGAAAGAACAAATCCTCTAACAGTTGCTAATTCTTATGAGCAGTTTGCCATGTTTGCTGTCAAAAAGCGTTTTGGACTTTTTGATTTTTATATTGACTGATTGACTGAGGCCTCAGCGTCCAGTTCTGCTCACTTTGAAAGCATCTGCTGTTGCAGACAATCTTTACCTCCATGTAGTGACACATAGCTAACACTGTATATCAATCTTTAGAAGGCTTTTTTTCTTTTTTTTCTTAACACCCTATGAATACATTGAAGCTTCTGGAAGAATGGAAGGATTTAGCTGATCTACTGTACACTAAGTTGTTGCAGTACTTTGAATACAAGTGTCCTGTAGCTCTTCTCAGTTACAGAGTAGAATCTTTAGATTTTTGTGTGTTTGTTGTTGGAGCTCTAGAATCACAAGGCCTTTTGGACTGTTTTTTCCATGCAGATGATGTATTGAGGTCATGGTATGAGATGCAGCAATAGTAAGCATCCTCTACTTACTTTAGCCTGTGAGGCTAGAGTAAATGAGCTAAAAAAGGAGGGGATGAAGCTGTTGCAACAGTATTTCTGTTCTGATGGAAGACTCCACTTGTATCATCTAAAGTGTGGAAGACTGAAATTGCACAAGGTGACCTGGGCAGTCAGCAGGCTGATGGCTCCTGGGTAGCTACAGTGGAACATCTGTCAGCTTTTCCCCTGCTGAGTGGTTATGTTTCTACACAAAGTTGCTATTTCTTGTAATTTTTTTTTTACTCACTGACAACTGTAACCTCACTGTAATTTCAGCTTCTGGAGCCAGTCTGCCATCAGCTCTTTGAGTTCTATCGCAGTGGTGAGGAGCAATTACTACGATTCACACTGCAGTTTCTGCCTGAACTGATGTGGTGCTACCTTGCTGTCTCAGCCAGCAGAGATTTGCAGAGCAGTGGATGTATAGAAGCCCTTCTTCTAGGAGTGTATAACTTGGTTTGTATCTACACCTAATTATTCAGGCCTAAAAATATTAGTGTCCTTTTAAGGGGGTACTGCAAAGTGTTTATGGAGAAAGGATAAGCTCTCTTATTTCAGAACTGAAAACAAGTGATTGAATGTCGTGCTTTTCTTTCTAAATTTATGATCAAGTTGGAAATCTGTAATGTGAACTTGAAAAGGGTTCCTCTTCAGTTCTTGCTTTCATTAATTCTTGGTATGGCAATTAAATTTGCATTTTGCTTGAGAGCCTTTGTAGGTGCTACATTTGAAGTCGTTGCCCTATGCTTTCTATGGTATTCTGACCATCTTGACTAGAGATCATGCATAAAGGCACTTCCAACAGATTCTTAGTACTTGATGGTTGAACAAATTGCTCACTCTTGAGAAAATAAAGTCTTTCATTTTGTAATAACCTTGACTTTTTTGCATGTTTTGCATGAAAATATACTGTTTGCTGTTAAATTAATCTTTTGAAAAACGGAATTCTGAGGGAACCTTGAAAAGCATCATATTTTAGCTGTTACAGGCAAAATGCAATTAGTCTGTGCTAGGAGATGCTTTACTGAAACTCCTTTCTAATCTCTGCCTTTGGATAAGTGAAATTTGCTGCTGAAATTTAAAATTAAAGGCTGTGCGGTTTTGGTTAGGTCTGCTTCAGAAGTTGTTGCTGAAGGTTTTGATCCAGAGTACTTCACTGTTCTTCTGTGTTATGTGGTCCCTTTGTTGTTGTTTGTTTGCCTAACTCATTAGCTTTCTGCTAACTTACAGATGCGAGGGGCCTGCTAATGTTCCATTCCAGTGATATACTGCAGGAAGGTATCTTCTGTCTGGTTCCTGTAGAACAGTATAACCCTTGGTGTCTTGTTGTCTTCTGCCTTTTTCAGGAGATAGTTGACAAAGAGGGACACAGCAAAGTGCTGAGTTTCACTATTCCATCTTTGTCCAAACCTTCAGTATATCATGAAGTAAGTGACACAGCATAAAGTTGTCACTGATTGTGAAAGACAGTGTGATTCTGGGGCCTGTGAGTGAAGAATGAAAGTGAAAATTAGTCTCTGCATTTTGCGTGACCTAGTAACACATTTCTCAGTCTACTCATTGCTGCTAACTGGTCTTTGGGGCCTTTTGAAGACTCAGTAGTCATAACTAAGAGATATGCATGTGCCAACTGTATTTTTTCCTGTTCTGAAACCTTATATTTTACCTGCTGTAAAGTGATTTCTTAAGTCTAAGGTATCTAGGTGTTCAGATAAAATTGACGTAGAAATATGATGATGCCGATCTCTTGTCTATTTTTGCTTGCATTGTAGCAAGATTTCAGGTTGGATGTGTTTTAATTATTTATTTATTTATTTATTTATTTATTTTTTCCCCTGTAGCCTTCCACTATTGGCTCCATGGCTCTTACTGAAGGAGCTTTATCCCAGCATGGTTTGTCCAGGGTTGTGTACAGTGGACCTCATCCTCAGAGGGAGATGTTGACAGCACAGAACAGGTGAAATTGTATAATAGGATTTATCTTGATCATCATTTAAGAATCTAAGAATTTTTAATAATTATAGACAGAAGGTGCATGAGTGTGTGCTGGTTTCTCTTTTATTTTTCTACGTGTGTTAAATTTAGATGCAGGATGCATAGGAAAAGGAAAGGCTTGCAGTCCCAAGTCATTGATCAGTAATTTTATTGAACTAAACCAAGTTTGTTCAAATAACCCTTGCAAATTTCTCTGTAGAACAGTTTCACCTGTTTAAAAAAAAAAAAAGTAAAATTGGTAATATAATCTGTTGTTTTCTGTAAACTCCAGGTTTGAAGTGTTGACTTTCCTTCTGCTCTGCTACAATGCTGCCTTAAGCTACATGCCTGCAATTTCTCTTCAGTCTTTGTGTCAAATTTGCTCAAGGTAACTTCTGTAGGCTGATTATACTTGAAATGTTATCAGGTTGAAATGCAATTTGTTTGAACTTAGCCGACAATAACGAAAAAAGTCCTTTCATTCCCAAAAAGTTGCTTGTAAACCTGATTTTTTTTTTAAAGTATTTATGGCTGCATTACTTATCTTAAAGTATCTCTTAATTAACTGTGGACTGAGATCTCGGAATTGGAGAAGCAATGACCTGGTTTATAAGCAGTGCTGTAAACTGGAGGAAGAAGTCAAATCCAAGGAATTGTTTTTATTGAAGTAGTTCTAGGTGTTTTTTTTCAAATAATTCAGAAATGTTTTCTAAAATCTTGGTTAACTTTGCACTGCATGCTTACTGAACATTTGGATGCTGTACAAGTTGAAACTAAATTGAAAATATAGTAGTTACTAAAACTAGAAATATGCTCATTCCTACAGATGTTTTGGATATTCCCTAAATCTGGTATAACAACTAAAAAGGCAAAGCTGAGGCATTCATCTTTTTTATCTCTTTCTTCTTAAAGAAAAAGAACTGCTAGTGAACTTGTCTCTCTGGAATTTTGGAAGTTGACATTGAATCAAGGAAATTAGAGCATTCTTGTTAACCCAGGCAACCGAGGAGACCCAGAGCAGCTGTTTACCACTAGTAGCTCTGAGGTTCTAAATTCCTCATACAAGTAAACAAACAGAAACATCCAGGAAAACAAATGAGTAATGAGTGCTTGTTTTTTCTTGTTTTGTTCTGTTTTGATTTAGTCTTAGCAGAAGATGCATTGCAGAATAGAGAAGAAAAAAAGCATAGTAAGTTAGTGGCAAAGTTGTTATTCGTTAACAACAACAAAAAAAAAGTCCTGAAAACTCTGTTACAGCTGTAATTTGAACGTTAAGGAGCAATACAACCTTAATCTGTTTTTTGCTGGGGGCCATAAATGAGTTTTAAAGAAGTGTTTTAGGAGCTCTCTGGTAGTAATGAAGCTGAAGAATTGAAGCTTTTTGAAATGGAAACTTTCTGTGCTATGAAGAAGGAAATTCGTTGATTAATGTCATAGGTCATTTCTTAAGTCTGGAAGTAATATTTAATAAGTTGAATATTTAACTACACAATATCTTTGATTTCCAGAATCTTTTGACTACAAAATCTGATGTGGAATTTGGATCAGAATTAAATTCAAGTGCTGACTTCTTCTGGAGTTTAGAATGATTTTTTTAAAATGTGATTCTTCTAGTCTCTTTGCTTGAAAATTGTGTGCTATTTTCATTTTTTTTTCCTGTTTCATTTCCTCAAATACCATTAATACTTTGTCTACCCTTCAGTAAATGCTTTTAATTGAGAATGACTTTATTGGCAGTTTTCAATGTTCAACTGTGATATAAATGTAATATAAATGTTACCATCCAAGGTATCTCTATTTTGAAGGATTTGAACACTGCCAGTAGAGGGCCCACCCTTCTTCCATATTGAGAAATAATCTGCTTTAGCACTCAGTAGTTGGTGAACACTGTCCTTGGGTCTACTGTTGTTAAAACACACACCAAACATCTATTTTAGTAGTGTTCTATACAAAGGTGGCTCTTCATTACTTACTAGTGACAAATGCATTATTTCTTTAGGATTTGTGTCTGCGGATATCCTCGCCAACAAGTGAGAAAGTATAAGGGAGTAAACAGCAGGATTCCAGTTTCATCTGAATTCATGGTGCAAATGCTAACAGGGATTTATTATGCCTTGTAAGTGAGAAGTTTTTTTTTTTTCTTTAATATTCACACAAAATAAAGAAGCAACAGCTTAACTTATATGTTCATTTAGGCATGCTACTTTTGAAGTATTGTATTTTCTAATGGGCCATGTGGGGTATAGCAGTAAAGACTTTGGGATTAGAACACAGTTCACCGACGTGTTAGATGACATTACCTGTGTGATACTGGGGAATGAAGGCTAGAATAGCACTTAACAATCATAGCTGATGGTGTGAAAAAATACCTGAAAAACCTTTTCCAACTTCTGTCTGCTGTCCACATTTTTGGCATCAGTCTAGTTAAGAAAAAGTCTTAACATTCTTTCTGTAAAATGTTGAATGTCATTTACTCATTGATAGTTGTGTTGATGTGTAAAGCTCTTTCATTAACTGAAATAATCAGAGGCTAGTAACATGGGGGTATTCAAAAGGTGGTTTAATATTATGACCATCCTATTGGAATTTCAGAATATTTCACAGAATCACAGAATCACAGAATGACCCGGGTTGGAAGGGACCTCAAGGATCATGTAGTTCCAACCCCCCTGCCTAGCAGGGCCACCAAACATACACCTTTACTAGATCAGGTTGCCCAGAGCCCTGTCCAACCTGGTCTTGAACACCTCCAAGGACGGGGCATCCACAACCTCCCTGGGCAGCCTATTCCAGGACCCAACCACTCTCCTAGTGAAGAACTTCCCCCTAACATCCAACCTAAATCTTCCCTCTTTTAACTTAAAACCATTTCCCCTAGTCCTGCTATTATCAGCCCTTTCGAAGAGTTTACACCCCTCCTGGGAGTAAGTTCCCTTCAGGTATTGAAAGGCTGCAATGAGGTCACCCCGCAACCTTCTCTTCTCCAGGCTGAACAAACCCAACTCCCTCAGCCTGTCCTCGTAGGGGAGGTGCTCCAGCCCCCTGATCATCTTCGTGGCCCTCCTCTGGACCCTTTCCAAAATCTCCATGTCTTTTTTGTGGTGAGGGCTCCACACCTGGACACAGTACTCCAGATGGGGCCTCACAAGAGCAGAGTAGAGAGGGACAATCACCTCCCTATCCCTGCTGACCACCCCTCTCCTGATGGAGCCCAGGATCCCATTTGCTTTCCGGGCTGCCAGAGCGCACTGCTGACACATGTTAAGCTTCTCATCTATCAGGACCCCTAGATCTTTCTCTGCCGAGCTGCTCTCAAGGACAACTCCTCCCAGCCTGTACAGGTGCCTGGGGTTCTTCCGGCCCAAGTGCAAAACCTTGCACTTTGCCGTGTTGAACCTCATTAGGTTCACCTGAGCCCAGCTTTCCAGCCTGTCAAGGTCCCTCTGAATGGCATCTGTTCCCTCCGCCGTATCAACTGCACCACTCAGCTTGGTGTCATCAGCAAACTTGCTGAGGGTGCACTCCATTCCCTCATCGATGTCATTAATAAAGATGTTAAAGAGCACCGGTCCCAAGACAGACCCTTGAGGGACACCGCTCGTTACCGGCCTCCACCTGGACATAGAGCCATTGACCACCACCCTCTGTCTGCGGCCTTTCAACCAATTGCTTATCCATCTAGTTGTCCACCCATCAAATCCACTTCCCTCCAATTTGGAGATGAGGATGTGATGGGGGACCATGTCAAAGGCCTTGCTCAGGTCCAGGTAAATGACATCGGTCGCCTTCCCTTCGTCCACCAACGCCGTCACTCCATCATAGAAGGCCACAAGATTAGTTAAGCATGACCTTCCCCTGGTGAAGCCATGCTGGCTGTCTAGGATCACGTGCTCGTTCTTTATGTGATCAAGCATGTTGTCCAGGAGGATCTGTTCCATAATCTTCCCAGGCACGGAGGTGAGACTCACCGGCCTGTAGTTACCCGGGTCCTCCCTGCTCCCCTTCTTGTAAATGGGAGTGACGTGACCCTTCCTCCAATCATCCGGGACCTCACCTGACAGCCACGACTTCTCAAATATGATGGAGAGCGGCTCAGCAACCACCTCAGCCAGCTCCTTCAGGACCCTGGGATGCACGCCATCTGGCCCCATAGACTTATACTCATTCAGTCTAAGGAGGCACTCTCGGACTTGCTCTACCCTTACAGTGGGGAGGGATTTACCTCCTTGGTCCCCACATAGAGGTATGGGGGTGCAAGACTTAGGGACGTGATAGAGACTAGAATCCTGGCCACCAGTGAAGACCGAGGTGAAGAACTCATTCAGCACCTCAGCTTTCTCTTCATCTGTTGAAGCCATTTCTCCTTTTAAATTTACCAAAGTAGGTACGCCCATTTTGGCCTGCCTCTTCTGGCCAATGTACCTGTAGAAGTTTTTCTTATTGTTTTTCACATCCCTTGCCAAGTTCAGTTCTGCCTGCGCCTTGGCTTCCCTGATCCTACGTCTGCAAGTCCGGACGGCATCCCTGTACTCTTCCCAGGTGACACAGCCTTGTTTCCAGAGCTTGTACACCCCTTTCTTCGCCCTCAGTTCTCTCAGCAGGTCCTTGCTGAGCCATGCCGGTTTCCTACCTCGCCTGCCCACTTTCTTATTCAGAGGAATGGAGACCTCTTGTGCTTCCAGGAGGGCATCCTTGAAGAGCAGCCAGCTCTCCTCAACGTCCTTGTCTTTGAGGGCAGCGCGCCAGGGGATCTTGGCCAGCATTCCATTGAGTAGCTTGAAGTCTGCTCTTCTAAAGTTCAGCGTCCTGGTCCTGCTCTTTGCCAGGCCCACATCGCTTGAGATCACAAACTCAACCAGGGCATGATCGCTGGATCCCAGGCATCCTCCAACCTTGACGCCTTTGATGATCTCCTCAGCGTTGGTGAGCAGCAGGTCCAGCAACGCTTGACCTCTGGTCAGTCTGTCCAATACCTGAACCAGAAAGCTATCATCAATGGATTCCAAGAGCCTTCTGGAGCTCTTGCAGCTCGCCGTGTAGTTTTTCCAACAAATGTCTGGATGGTTGAAGTCCCCCACCAGGACAAGAGCCCGTGAGCCAGACGCCTCACGCATCTGGAGCAAGAAAGCCTCATCAGCAGCCTCCCCTTGATCAGGTGGCCTGTAGTATACCCCTAATACCAGCTGACCTTTATTAGTCCCATCTCTAATCCTAACCCACAGGCTCTCAACCTGTTCTTGACTGTTTCTCATGGGGAGCTCCTCACAGTTTATCCAATCTCTGACATAGAGAGCGACTCCCCCAATTTCATTACTATGTGATCAATAACTAGCAATGTTACTTTTAAACTGCTCAGAGTGGTCAATGAGAATAAAACTAGTGCCTCCATATGCACTAATTCAGAACAAAATTTTTAAGTAGCAGGCTTACTGATAATAAGCACAAGTGGTTTAACTCTCAGTTGAGCTCCCAAGGGACACTAATTTCTTGAAAGTCATGACCAGGAAGGTTCATCCATTGATACAGGTGCTTACTATTAAGTATATGTTTAACTTTGCAGTTATAATGGAGAATGGGATCTGGCTCGTAAAGCTATGGATGACATTTTGTATAGAGCACAACTGGAACTGTATCCAGAACCTCTGCTGGTAGGTGATGTAGTCCAACATTTTTTAAGTAGAGTTTTTAGTTCAGTATATACTTTCTGTGAACATCACATGAACAACCTAAATCTCGTGAGGTCTATGTGTCTTGCTTGTTTGAGTAGCTAGATCTGTAAGGATATATATACACATTTTCAGTGTACTTAGTTATTTTATCATCTTCCCAAGTGGATAAGTGGTTTACAGTAGGACACTTCTAAGACTTGAAAGTGTAATGATAGTGCAGAAGCACTCTGGAGTTAACGTTAAGTAACAGTCATATAGTCATTAAACTGAAGACTCTGCTTTAAATAGTGACAAATTAATCCTAAAAGCTAATTGCACCACACATTCTTTATAACTTGTGCAAAATGCTAGTGTGCTTACTTGACCTTAAATTGGAGTTGTATGCAATAACCTTTATGGACTACTAAGGATCCTTAGTAGTGACATAATTATTTTCTAAAATTTCAACCTTCATGTTAAAAACTTCATAGAATCATAGAGTAGCTCAGGTTGGAAAAGACCTTAAAGATAACAAGTCCAACTGCAGTGTAATCATACTACCCTAACTCTAACAACTTTCTTCTAAATCATGTCCCTGAGCACCACATCCAAACGGTTTTTAAACACACCCAGGGATGGTGACTCAACCACCTCCCTGGGGAGCCTGTTCCAGTGCTTAACAATCCTTTCTGTAAAGAAGTTTTTTCTTGATATCCAGCCTAAACCTCCCCTGACACAACTTGTGGCCATTTCCTCTTGTCCTGCCACCTTTCACCAGTGAGAAGAGACCAGCACCTTTCAGATATTGGAAGAAAACAATGAGGTCTCCCCTCAGCCTCCTCTTCCCCAGACTGGACCACCCCAGTTCCTCCAGTCTCTCCTCATAGGGCATATTCTCCAAGCCTTTCACAAGCCTTGTTGCCCTTCTTTGCACTTTCTCCACCACCTCAGTGTCCTTTCTGTATTGAGGTGCCCAAAACTGAACACAGTACTCAAAGTGAGGCCTCACCAGTGCTAAGTACAGGGCCAGAATTACTTCCCTAGTCCTGCTCACCACACCACTCCTGATACAAGCCTTAACTGCATTTTTCCTTGCCCTAGGTTGCTAATGCAATAAAAGCTTCACTGCCTCAGGGTGCCATGAAGTCTAGTAAAGAAGGTACAAAATGCATTCAGGTTGAAATTACACCTACTTCATCCAGGATATCAAGAAATGCTGTGACTAGCATGTCTATCCGAGGGCACAGATGGAAAAGACACGGTAAGAGGCACAATTTACAATGGTTTCTTAGCTTCTTACACCTATTTAAAATAATGTTGAGAGTTTTGTCTTTGTGCATTGTCACTGTTAATGAGAATGCCTTTAGTGAACTGACACTGTACATTTATTCTTAAAATTATAAGATTTCTCTTAAACTTACATTATTAATGTGGGTCTGGAACAGTGCAAAGATGCTATATACTAGATGAAACATGTCACAGTTGGACATTGGTGCTATTCTGCTGCTGATGATAAGCAAGTGGCTGGTAGTTTGATAATTGGAAAATGAGAAACTTAGTGGATCAGAAAGTATATTTTCTATTTCCTCAATCATGTTTTGTTTTTTCTTTTAATGAAACACCTTTTTGTTAAAGGCTGCTGTACAGCTTTTTTGGTTCTGTCAAGAGACTTATGTTCCTGTTCACTTCTGAAAAGTAGTGTATGATACCTGAAGCAAAGCATATATTTAATAAATATGCTACAGTGCCTCATTTGTTTTAAGTTGTCTAAATAAAAACAATATTTAAGGCTAGAGGGGGTAAATTATTACTCTTGAGGTGAAGTAGTATAAGGGCTTCAACAAAGTGAAGCACAGCTCAATGCTGAGGTGTAGAAAAAAGTGGTGCTGAATATGCTGCAAAAGGACAATCAATGTATTCCACTTTCTCTACCAGATTCAGGTCAGGGAAGAGCTGCTGAACAAGAGATCAAAACTTCCAGTGGCTTGCTGTGCTGTGTTTGTAATTCTGATGAAAGGGAGGAGTCAGTGTAGATAAGTGTTCTTTTAATAGGCTAAATAAAGACTTTAAAACAGTATCATGATGATTTCTATATGCTGTGTGCTACATTAACTTTTTTTGTTGTATATATAAAGTTCAGTTCAAAAAAATACTGCAAAGATCTGTGTTACTAAACAGACAAACAAAAAAAAAAACCCAAACAACAAAAGCAACAATGCACCACACAGGGATATTTCAGGTAGCTGTTGAAGATTATAAATATTCTGATAAAAGAGGGCTTAAAAATAACAATAAAGATTTCTGAACAATGATGATACATGCTGGTGTTAGTTCCAGTAGTAAGCTTTTGAATATGAGGAAGTTAAAATAGTTTAAGTTCTTTTCATTTCAATAAAATGCTTGATTTATTAACATGAACTGATAGGTGAAGACGAGGAGCAGAACAGAAGTGTCTTTGATATGAGTGTGATTCAGTAGTAAGAGTGTAAGTCATTTCTGAGATTTCAAGACTGCTAAGGAACATTTCAGCCTTTACTGTTTATTTTTCTTTCTTCCTGCTTAAAATTTTTGAGGAGGAAATATTGACCTGGTGTCAGGATACTGTATAATAATGGCTTCTAAATGCAGACGTCCTCTAAAGCTTGGCAGTTTTGCTATTATTTTCAAAATAAATGGGAATGCAGATCAGGGATATGAGTGTTTACTCATTCAGAAGAATTGGCAGTATTAAAACAAAGTTTCCTTTGCTCTTGCGTTTACAGAAGAAAATGAAATATAAAATTATCCTAATGGGAATCCAACTTTTTCAGCAAATATAAGAATGTGAAAGTCTTTACGAATATTTCTTCTTGTAGGGCCAGTACTGAGAGAAAGTCAAGAGCCAATGGTGGGACAAGTGTTCACTGTAACCAGTAGCAGTAAGGTGGAAGGGAAATAAGAATATCAGTAGGATTTGTAGAAATGGGGGGAAGAGAGCAGGAAAAGGTAAACAGTGATAATCTAGTTAGTATGACAGAAGTGAGAAGTGAGTATTTAGAACAAGAACTGAAGATCAAGGAACACCGAGGACTTCCACTAACAAATTCTTGTCATCTTTCTGGGTTTTGGGTTATTTTGGATTATTGAAAAAACTTTGTATTGGTCTAGTGGTACAGGATTTAAAGAAGGACTGTATTTCTGACTGACCAACAAAATCTTTTTTGTTTATATGGCAAGCATTTCAAGTGTGTAGCACTTGAGCTAAGCTACTCAAAAACTTCATTAGAAAATTCTAAAACAAAACAAAACACCCCGTTGTTTGTGACTGGAACAGAAGCCTTTAAAATCAGAATGGAATGTCTCCAGATTTCACAATTCCTCATGAAATTCAGTGTCCCACAGTCCCCTATGAAAGATGTGGAATAGATCTTCAGGATAGGTGTACAGAAACAATAATGAGGCTTGTGCTTACAGATGCTGGTTTGAATTAAAAGGAATACTGGAGCTGGTAGAAATAGGACGAAAAACCTGTACCTCTTGACCCACTGCTCTCTGCCACAGAGAGAAGGAAAGAATCAATTCAGAGATTTTACTTTTGTGTTTCAATACAAAATGAGTTACGTGAATAGATTTGGAAGCTAGAGGAGGCAGCTGAGGGGTAGTTTCTCATGCGTTATGTAGACCATGAGAGCTCACAAAGCAAAATATCCCTTAGGCTGCAAGGGCAGCAATTTTAGATCTGTCTATTTGTATAGATATTTGTTGTGATACTTACAAGATTGTAATTCTTATTACTGATTTTGTTTTTAAATCAAGTTGGTATCCTTGATTTGGGCTTCTGACAGAGGTACTGAGTGCAAAAGTCATTTGCAAAATGGACCCGTTAGTCATTAATAGGATTTAGAGCTAATTGATATTAGCCACCACTTACCGACAGATTACTTGGTGCTTCTGCATTGGGTTGGCTTGACTTGAGTCATACAGCTTAAGGGGAATTTGATCTAATGTTAGTATTTCATGCCTCTGTGTTAGTGGTCAAAGAAAAAAACAAAAAACAGTTTGAGTGGCATTCATGTTTCCATTCACGAGTAGAGGCAAAGCAGAGAAATCACGCAGTTTATGTACCTTATAAACACTGAAATGGTGTTTACAGAAGCTAGGGTAAAATAAAATTAAAAAAAAGCATCTGCTAGCAATGCTTTTCTTAGTAATCTAAATCTGAGATCTCTCCAACTTCTCCACAGAGAGCTGTTGGGAAAAACTTGCGTGCATGTAAGGCATGCTGTGATGGGACAGACTGAGTAAGTGGAGCTGAGCAGATGACAGTGGAATATGTAACAAAAGCAAAGATGTTGACTAGAGAATAAAGTCAAGCTAATTTTTCCCACTGTAAGAATTGACTTTGAGGTTGTGCACAAGGCATAGGAGAGATGTCAGTCTTTGAATCTCTGTGAAGAGAATTTCCCTTTATTTTATTTATTTTAAAACAGTATTAATACCTGAAATAATTACAACTTTTTTGGGGGAGGGCGTTCTGGAATAAATGCTGATTTGGGGAGAAAGGAGCTTGATACTCCTGTGAATAATTCAGAATGCTGATGTTATTATGCAGGAAATACAGTTCGAGCCTGTGATGGCTAAAACTGAATTGCATTCCACATGGGCAGTTTACTTATACAAGAGGTAAATGGTAAAGGCAATTGCAGCAGTAAGGTGGACTCTAGTTGAAATCATTTTTATTAGTCCTTAGCGGCTGGTAATAGTGAAATGCAAATGTTATGGTTGGTTGTATTACTCAAAACCTTCAGAAAGCGTAACTCAAATACATTTTCCTACAAATGCTACAGCATATCTCTGTTAGCTTCCAAATCAGTGTAGCTATTTGGTTTTATCTATAAGGCCAGTTTTGCACTTTGTTTCTCTTTTGCTACGTTGCCTTGTGCATGGGATATTGAGATCATCTTCAAAGGATAGACCTACAGTGTTGTCCAGCTTGGAGCAGTATTATCTTCAAAAGCCAAATACTATGAAGCTGAAGGTTTGTTTTAGCTGTTCTTAAATATACATACATATATGTGTGTATGTATAAATAATTAAGGTAGAAGTATGGAGTGCTGCTGGACATGGATCTTGTTGCTGCCACGGGACAGTAGGTACTATAATGTTAACAGTCTATTTTTCATTAATTTCCTCCTGTAGTTCAGTGTTAAACTCAGGTATATTCCCCTTTATCATAATAAAATAGTTAAGAGAACCCAACTAGAAAATTGAACATGATTATGCTAAGACCTATTTTTTTCAGTTCCTTACTGTAGTGGTTACACAGCTGTGGCAATGCAGCAGCTATGGGTAAAGTGTTGCTACACAGCAGGATATTACATTTAGAAATGCACATCACTAAACCACAATAATTAATTATTGCTATCACCACCAAATGTGTGATGTAGAAAGTTCTTCCTCTTTTCCTCCAGTCTCTGCTGTGCTGTGGGCTTGGTGCATTCTGAATCTCCTTTCTCTGGAGCAGCTGTTGTTAATGCTTTTCTGCTCTTAGTGGAGAGGAGGCTGACTGCAGGCTCTGTTCTGCCCTCCCCTCAACCTGGTTTCCCAGTTGTAAATGAAGTTTCTAGAATAGATTTGTGCACGTGGAGTTCAGTGGATCCTGGGAAGTAATTCTGCTGAAGTAAGGTGCCTCCAGTAGCACTGACAGGGGAAGAGGAACTGGTTTGGAGATTTGCTGTAGGAGAGGCACAGCTACCCCACCCCTGTGTAATGAGACCACAGAAGCCAATGAGTGATGGTCTTCTCACTAATTTTCTGCTCGTGTGTTTCTAGAAAAAGTGCTGTTTATAATGGTATTCTAACATAGCTGCAGTTCACAGTGCTCAATTGCAACTGTTTCTGTGTTACTGATGCTAAGAGAACTCTGGAAAGGATGACCTCTTAGAAGGAAGAATAATTGCAACTTTTAATTTGTTTCTTGACAAATATTAGGAAATCAGTGGCTAATGACAGCAGCTATTAATTCCATTTCCATTGGCTAGAGCAACTTGTTAAATGGACACTTCTATAAGTAGCTGACTAGTCAGTTAGAAAGAATCACGTTAACAAGTAATGACAGGTAAAAGCAGGGATAGTTTCTTAATTGAGGGATGGTGATGTCCATCCCTGTCAGAATATCTTTCTTTGTCTGGGACTGACTTTTATTCTGTGATGAGTGCAGACACCATTGGTGTTAGCAGAGAGCCAAGAGCTGCAGCATGCTGCCTGGGGATGCACTGTGCCTGCACAGGGATCCTCAGGGTGGGAGCAGGGGGAGGATCTCCTCCAGATAAAATAGTGTTTCAAAACTGAAATGTTGAATGTGGGACTTCCCAGCATGTGGGTTAAGGATGATTGTTGGAAGATTGGCTCTCACTATTTAAGAAGAGAATTTCATACTCACTAATATTACTGATTAACAAGAGGTTAATGTGTGAACATCTGCTTAAATTCATAATGCTTTAATCATCTGTTTCTATTGTTTTTTGTTCCATGTTTTGTTTCAGGCATCATTTTTGTCTTTTTTTTTTCCTTATCCATCTTTAATTCTAGAACAAGCAGAGAATGGTAATGATGCTACTGAAATGGGCAACTTTATCATACCTGAAATTAGTGTCACAAATGTGTCTGGAGAGAAAACCGGGAATGGGGAAAAGAGCAGAGCACTAGCAGAGAATGATGCTCAGCATATACAGGGAGTACAGGAAACAGCTACAGATCCTAGAACTGACAGCAAATGCATGCCAGAAATCAGGAGGCAAAAATCTGTAAGAAAAATGATGGAGGATGGAATAAACTCATCTGGCAGAGTGCAGTTTTAGCAGACCACATGTAGCTGCACTCTAAGGTACCGCTGATTGAAAGGATCACTGCTGCATGTTTGGAGAATTGAAGTATGCAGTTAATATATTGCATGTGTAATAACACAAATGCATGTACTGCACACAGCTTTGTCTGTGCCATGGACAATGACAACATACTTACAAGCAGATATTTTTAATTTGGACACTGTATGCTGTGAGACTCAACATTTCCTTGAATTTCCTAAACATATTTGTTAGATTTACAAAATCCAGTGATGAACATTATGAAGAATCAATCAAAATGGAAGTGAAAATTGTCTTCCTGTATACCTAAAATATTCCAAATTCCACTTGTTGTGGTATACTGGAGATTTCATGTTCCACTGTGCATGAGTTTCCTGCTCATGCCATGAGACCTATAGTGCAGAAGGTGACCTTTCAGTACTAAAGCACTCTTGGGTTGCTGAATGAACAGCTGCCATACTGGGTTTTCTGGGACATTGATCACAGATCATTTATAATTACTGAGCTTTGCAAAAACTTGTATTGGAGCACTTGCTCAAAATGAGATTTGCACTTTTGTGTGGTATCTTCTAATCTGTTTCTAATCTGCATGAATTAACAATACTGCATTTTTTTTTTAATCAAAATCACTTCAGAATGAAATTTTAGGCATGCTTTTTGATCTACTTCGTGCAGCATTATTTGCTGGAATTTTATATCCTAATGATTCTTGATTATAAAATGTAATAGGTAAGTTTTGATCTTCTATTCTCTGTGCTGTTGCTTTATGGCTTCACGCTTGTAAATATCAAAGTCTAGTAATGCATAAAGTCAATAGATGTGAGAAAGACAAATGTTAATTTTTTTTCTTTTTTCTACCACACAGGAAATACAGATTTAGGAATTGAAGAAGAACTGATAGAAGTATCTGAAACGGATGAAGGGTTTTACTCTAGGGCTGCTTCTAGCACAAGTCAGTCTGCCTTATCTAACAGCAGCAACACGAGCAGTAAGAACCTTTTAGGAAAGAGCCAACGAAGATCTGGAGGAAGCAAAGCTGCAGGAAGAGAAAAAGAAGGAGAAACTTGTAGAGAACACTTGTCACGAAAGCAAACTCAGAGAGCCCTGAGTGAGAACCTAGAGCTTGTCTCTTTGAAGAGACTGACACTGACAACAAGCCAGTCCCTGCCTAAACCTGGTAGCCATAGTTTGGCCAGAACTACCACGACTGTGTTTAGTAAATCCTTTGAACAGGTCAGTGGTGTCACAGTTATGAATAATCGTGGAGGTGTATCTGGTACAGAGGCAAACAGGTTCTCAGCTTGCAGTCTCCAGGAGGAAAAGCTTATCTATGGAACAGAAAGAGCAGACCTCCCAGTATTAAGCAAACAACCCAATCAACAGCGACCTCCTAGTATTAGCATAACTTTGTCAACAGATTGATATCATTACATTGGCAAAACTAAATATGGGGTTTTATGCAGATATTGGTACTGTACCTTGAGCTCCTAATGCATCCTATGTTACTTTCTTAAATCTCAAACCTGTAAATAATTATTCTGCTCATATTTGACAGTAGTGGTAAATAGAGTTCTAATTATTCTGCATCAGCTTCTAATAGGTTGGAAAGTTCCTCTCTGACTTCCTGCATTTATCCTCCAATTGTTTATGACTTCATGCAGTTTACATCTTTACCAAATGAACAAATATTGCTACTGACCAAGATGTCTGGCTTTTTACAAATTCACTATATGGGAACGGAGAGCTCCTCTATCCCAGATTCTACTATTCACTACCGCTTAGCATACATAAAACTGCAGGTATCTCTTTTAAGAGGAGCCTTGCAGCATGAATATAACATTTTGGAATGGCACTGTAAGAATATAAGTGCTCTTCTGTGAGTTATGAGGAAGGTATACTTGTATGTAAGATTAAAACTAAAAGCATCAGTTAGTGTTTGATGTTATGGTGGTTTTTGTTAGTATACACTGCAGTGATCATACTTCTGTATGCCTACAGGTATCTGAGGTAAAGATGCATTTTGTTTTATATATGAATCCTGGAAACTAGGCCAAATGTCACATGGTAGCAGTACTTGTGGACGGCAGTTCGACTGTAATAGTCACCTTTCAGACAAGTGTGACCGACTCTGTATTCCTTTCAGTTTCTTAAATGTTGAGCACAAAACTTCTCATGTTGCTGTCATCAGTATTTGTATTATTTGCAAGGAATAGATGTGCTTAGGTAGAGGTATCAGTAGAAAATAAGGCATGAGCCCTTTGCACTGAATCAAACAATTCAGGAGTGTAACTGCATTTACCATGAACCTGTTACTTGAGACTAATAGTACCAAAGGATGCGTACTTTCGGAAACTTGCAAGCACAAAGGGAAATTACAATGTAAATATAACTAGCAATGTAATTGCTAGTGTTTTGTATCTATTATTTTTCTAGTTAGAAATTGTCAAAGTGTAACATGTTCTAAGTTACCTGACCTGTATGGTGACCTTGTTTGATACCAATTTTTATAAGCTTCAGGCTTTAATTAAAAATAAACATTAAAATGGCTTAGGTGGAAATTTGGAGAAGCAAAAAAATCAGTGGCAATGATGATCTGATAGACATCAAATCATGGTGTGTGTGGAATCGGGGTGAGGATCTCATGGCTGGTCATTCCCAGCAGCCCTGATTTCTGCAGCTAGTGATCCTTTGTTGTCTAGGACGTAGAAGGACCTCGGAACGGACCCAAGCACTAACATTAACATTCTGGTAGACTTTCTGATCTGCCTAGGGATGAATGTCAGTGTCCCTTTTTAACTTAGACTGAAGCACAAGTAACATTTAAGCAGCTAATGTTATTCAGGTTTATAGTTGATTAATTAATGAAAAGAAATGAGAAGATGTAGCTGATAAGGGATTGGTTGTATGATTCTACTTCTAAGACAGCAAATTAGTTGTGTGCATTTCATAATATTCCTTCAACTTGTTGAAGTAGCTGCAGCAGTCTATGGGTGTTTGTCTTCAGCTGAGTCTGAGTGTAAATGAATGTACCACACTTTCTCATGTTCTTCAGTTCGTTGAATGACATTGTTTTGTTTTAGCAATGTAGTATTTCACCTTCTCACAGTGAAATGTCTTCTGAATTGTACATGAAAATTTGCATTCCTATTGTACAAACTACAGACTTGTCTTGTTTAATGTTTAATACTTTGGCCAGTAAAATAAACTGGTGGTTTTTGAAATTATGTGCTTTTGTAAATACTTCATACGGCAAAAAATTTGCCTGTATTGTTACTGTTCCTTTTTTTTAATCAGATTTTGTTGAAATACACATTCAATACTAATGTGTTTGTTTCACATTGACCGGTATGTCTGGACTAACATAAGTGTAACAATAGAGCGAGGCAATAGAAGGGTTTTTCAGGCAGCCGGAGAACTGCACAACACATACTGAATGTAGAGCTCTTCCTTTCCTTGACATCTGTGTTGGATATGTTGAAAAATAACCTGCAGAACTCCCAGCTGCCACCTGATTTCTTCTTGTGGGGTTGTATTTAACAATATCATGGAAACACAGTAACTAAAATTGAAATAAAAAATAGAGTAAGTGGATAAAATTGCAGTTGGCAGTGTGACTGCACTAATTGAGTTAGCACTGAGGAACTAGAACTACCACGTAATTCTCTTGGTTTGCGTTCATTTAATTCATGACTGTTTCAGTTACCGTCAGAGTAGACAGTGTTTCAAACTGGGTGTTTATGTCAAAGGCATCCCTTATATTTGGGAGATGTAACCACCTCAGCTGCAAGTCATGCCAGTTCTGAAGCATCTAAAATGCCATCGAGTGTAGATATGTAACATGATTGGGATGCTGTTAAGTCAATAAAGTTAATTTATCCTTTTGTTTTATACAAATAATGATTCTAACTGTGGTCTCACTTGGACCTGAAACAGAAATTCATGTAGGTACAACCAGGATTACGTGAGTCTTCATGCTTCCTTTAGAAAATGAAGGGAAAGTTTCTTGGTACCAGAGACTGCTGCTTCTATACATGTGTGCCTTTGTAAGTATGTATGCAGAAGTCTCAGGAGTGACATAGACAGTAAGCATGTCTTTGTGAACAGACATCGCTCCTTGATGCTGAAAGAGTGTCAACAATTTCTTTACTGATGAAAATAATGTAACTTCCAGCTGTGCTGCTTTCTTTTCTTCAAAAGTATGTGAAAATGCAGTGGGGGAAGGAAGGCAAAACTGTTGTCTGAATGTCTGCAGTGTGTTCCAGAAGATGTGTTGCACTGCTTCCAATGCAGAATTGAAGGGAAGGTGGGACTGGAAACAAAGCTATTCTTTCTTGCTGCTTCTGAAATGTTGAAAGCCTTGGGTTTTTGAGCATTATCTGATCATTTCATACTGATGAAAGAAAAGTATACTAAAGAAGATTTTTTTTGTATGTACGTACTGAAGAAGCAGGCTTTTTTCCTATTTTCAGGATATTCTATCATTACATATTGTAGTCTACCCAGTAGTAGGTAGCTCTGATGAATGCACTCCAAATGTCATACATAGTTGCAACATTCTGCAGGGAAAAAATGTTATGTAGGAGTGAGTCATCTCAAATTATAATGACAGAAGTTGTTGAATGCTGACATTTACAACTGACCTCATTGTTTTGAATCAGTGGAAACTGTTTCCAATGACAACTTTTAACAGCAACATTTTCAAAACTCTTAAAAGCCGAGTGGAATTGTTTAGATAATCTATAGCACTTGTGCAAAAATCGTACGGGCTCCAACCACTCTAGAACTGCAGTGGGTTTTCTGAAGGGAGTAAAGTGCCACTGAATTGTCTTGAATACCCAACAGATTTAACGAGTACAAAAATACAGAACTTTTTGCCTCCCTTCTCAGTAGGTCTGTGGTCTATGAGGATTTTAGAAATTTCTAACTGAATTATTTGACAACTTTTCTCAGTGTTTGAGGCTTACATTGCTGCATGTATATGTATGTATAATTCTGTATAACTGTAATTCTACAACAGCAAACTAGATGTGCACATTTCACAGTGTCCACTGAAACCAGCAGGATGACTGTAGCTGGATGCTTCTTCACCTGAGAGTTTGAGTCTGAACGTGCCACACTTCCTCAGTTTTTGGTTTGCTGAGTGACGTTTTGCTGTTAGTAAAGGTTGTAACCTTCTTACAGTGTTTTCTGAATTGCACAGGAAAATTTACATTCCTATTGTATCAACTAAAGACTTGTCTTGTTCAGTGTTTAATACTTCAGCCAGTATGGTGGTGGATTTTGAAGTTGCATGCTTTCATAAATACTTAATACAGCAGGAGAAATCACCTTTTTGTTTCTACAGGCTTTGTTGAAGTACACTGTGATATATTCAGCTTCTTCATTTTACCTGTGTAGAAGGTAAGGTTGTCTTCATTACTTTGAATATGCCAAACAGCTGCCCTGCACGGAGCATGGGCTCTACGAAAGTAGGCAAGTCACCCAACCCACCTGGCTGAGAAGCGCTGACCCTCAGGTGCCTGCAAGCAGGTGAGTTGTAGGCAGAAACATGGCCATCCTTGTCACTGATGTGGTACTGCTTGGGCAGCTCTGTGATAACTTTAATATAGCAGCATTTTGATACACACCTGCTCTGTATCTTCATTAGATCTTCTATTCAGCAGTTCTCACTATTTCTGTGTTTGAAGCACCAGCA
Source organism: Perdix hodgsoniae (assembly GCA_035772895.1). Taxonomy (NCBI): domain Eukaryota; kingdom Metazoa; phylum Chordata; class Aves; order Galliformes; family Phasianidae; genus Perdix; species Perdix hodgsoniae. The sequence continues at coordinate 25,572,634 of JAPSGF010000005.1, read as the reverse complement.
ATCCTGGAGGTCAGTTGCAACAAGTCTCTTGGCAATGATGTGTTTGTAAAACCCTGGAAGGGGAGCCAATGCAACTGGCTCTACAAGCGTTGTGGTGGCTTTTGTGCTGCTCAGCCAGAAAGTGTATCACTTCCCCAGCTTTGACAGTACAGAAGTAGTGCTTAGGTTGCTTTTTCAGAAAAATCAGCGTGGCTGAGGCTGGAGATCATCTCGTCCACCTCCTCTGTTTCAAGCAGAGTCAGCCAAGTCAGATTGCTCGAAGCCACATGCAGTTGGGTTCTGTGCTCACTGCCCCTTGCACTGCCCCTGGGTACTGCATGAAGACTGGATGTCCTAGCCCTACCTTGCATGCTCAAAGGGTCTCTGTAATCTTCCTTGGTCTCCTGCTTCCACCTCTTCTGCACTTCCTTTTCACAGGTAAATAGAACTGAGAGCCCCCCATGTCTGTGCACACAGGCCTGCTGGCTCTGCTTGACTTCCTGAGTGTTGGGATGGGCCAGTTTGTGAGCCTGGAGGAGCCCCCCGCTCTGCTGAGTCCCACTGCCCTCCAGGATGGCCTCCCTGTCTCCAAACAGACAAAGTCTGTTTGCAGGTGTGGGGTTGCATTTTGTACGAAGTTCCTTAACCTACCCTTACAAATGTGGTCTCTGCTGCAGCGCTGAGGAGGAACTTGCATGAATGGAAGAGCTTGTCTAAATAGCAGCTGTGAGAATCTTATGTTTTGGGAATAGTCTTCATTTTCTTTTTTTTAATCCCAAATCCTTAACCTGTTGACTCAAATGGTCAAAACACAAATTAGATTTGTGTGAATAGACGAGAAAGGAAATCACAGATTCTTAACAGTTCACTTGGTCTGGCAAGATCTAGCTAGGGATTCCCAGTCAGGAATGTTGGTTTCCGAGCTGTAGGGGTTGAGCTTGAGGCTGTGACTGTCCTGTGAGAGTGTAAGATTTGCTATTTCAGTGACAGTGAGTGAAAGGGAATGCTTAGGATGGGATCTTAACATGGTTTCAAGTAGGAATAGTTACTGATTAGTGGAAGAGAATTTGAATCTCCTTTTCCCAAAATGTGGCAGGAAGTGCAAAAGAAAATAGTGATACCTCCAAAGCACAGCTCTTAGCTGGGTGGGGAATGTAACAGAGATCCTCTTTGTGGGGCATTGTGGAGTGGGAGGGGAACCTGCAGGTAGCACAAGCATTGGGTATTTGGAATGGCGTTTGCTCGTACAGACTTTACAGCTGGCTGCCTGCATTTGATTTGGTTGCTTTTTACATCCAGTGTTAATTTAGCTCTGTGTTAAAGGGAACTTCAGCACACTCATGTTCTCTCACCCAGTGGCTGCCAGGTAACAACACCTGCCAGTTGTGGCAGATGGGAGCGTGTCCCTGTGATTGGGGCAACCGCTGTGGCACGAGCCTCTCTGCTGCAGGTGTTGCTTCATTGACTCTGAAATGAGGGCATGTTTAATTGCCTGTTACCCTGAATTTCCTGGGACGATGCTCAATGTAATGGTGCAGAAGGGCTGGTGGAAGCAGGGCTGAGTCACACAGAAAAGCCCAGCAGTTGTTACTGCTGTAGTGCTGACTAACGCCGATGCTCCTGGCTGCAGCTTCTCAGACTGACCTGTGGTGCTGGATTTCTGTAGTGTGAGGATGTTCCTGTTGGACAGGATCTTGCTGCACAGGGCCAGAACACACTCAAACAAGTGTCTGGATCAATCATTTTAGCGTAGCCCTGAATAATGCCAGCTGTTGCCCTGCTGGCGTATTTTCACTATGGGCCTTACTAGCAAGTAGAAGTCCAGGAGGAATAGAGCTGACTCACTGGTGCTGCAGGCAGCGATTCACTGGAAATAACAGAGATGGTAGTGAGGGGCCACAGTTCAGCTGAATCTGTTTGGATTTTTTGAGTAAGTGTGAAATAGCAGCACTTCTGAACACCTAAAGCAGGGATGGAGGGGTAGAACTGGAGTACAGATCTCTTTACAGTGTTCTTTCTGCCATTCTTTAGTCAGAATCCCACTTAAAAATATGCAGTATCTTCAGCTGCTTTGAGGTTTAAAGATAGAATAGCATCAAGGCTGTGAGTGCATCTCTGTAACTGAGTGACAGCTATTCAGCTCCAGCTCAATCCTCTGACAAATGTAAGGTTTTCCACTTGTTGTTCAGTCTGCAAAGGAGCTTCTCACCTACCTTGCAGGCTGCCTTTGTAACTCGAAATGCCTTCAGTTGTGTGAGCTCTTGTTTTTGTGCTGCTAGTTCAGGAAACCGTGCTACAGAAGCGTTGTCACTGACCCTAATATGAACCTGGCTTCTTCCTGTGTCTTGGGGTGGGCAAGGAAAGGCAAGAGAAAGAGGCAGCAACGTGGTCTGGGGGGGGTGAGTTCAGGGTCTGGGATGGGACCCAGCATTGATCCCTATCAGAGCTCCTGAACAACTGTGCTTTGGTCTCTCAGTGATTACTCCACTGCTTAGCATCATCACCCCAAAGCGAAGGTGTGTAAGGATAAATAGCCTGAAAAAAGAACTGGGTGATGGTGTTGTGTGGGATCCACTGCTATTGCCTGTCTATTTTTCTGGAGGTTGGCATAGGGGATGCAGGCAGCAGCGTGCTCTCAGTGAGTGACAGAATGTTTTTGTGCCTTCAGAGGAGCATTGGATAAAGCTGCTGTGTGCTGCCTGCGAGGACAAAAGAGTTTTGACGCACTCTGGTAATGCTGAGATGAATAACTTCTTAAATATGCCAACAAAATGAGTTACTAGGTAGATCCAAGGCAGTTGATGCCATAATTTAATTCTAGGCAGGAAGACAGTGCCTTAGGTGGAAGGATATTCTACTTCGAGATATTAAACAGCTTTAATATATGTTGACATTCAGCGCCACGCTCGTAATCCCTGTAATTACTCCTTCCTCCTCTATGAAAAGCTGGCACGGTACTGCTCAGCACTGAGGGACAGTTTTGTTTCATGCCTGAAAGAAAGAAGACGTTGCATAAAGCACACTCTGTGCTGAGCTGTGGGGAAATAGGTGACTGGAGAACAAAGCAGGAGCTGTAAGAGCGGCTCTGTCTGGTTCGCTTCCTCCGTATCTGTCTCTCAGGCAGCTTTGAATGAGTGAAGAAACTGAGCAAAACGAGACACAAAGAGGAGAGCTCTGCTACCGTGAGCCCCAGCAGACTGCAGCACGGGCAGCCCCTTGCCGTTGTGCTTTGTGCCGTGTCTGTTTCCTGCGGGCATCCTGGGCTCTGCGGCGTGCTGTGGGAGCCAACAGGGAATCAGTGAGGGGGTGGCTGCGGGCAGTGCCCCGGCTCTGTTCTGCTCTGTGTGTTTGAGCATTGATGGTTTTCTAGATGGAAGACAAATTCTATCAATAACCGTAGATCCTTATCACTTCTGGAAGTTGTTGAACAAAATGTCCCTAGAAAAAAATAAAATAACGAAAAGAACAGAAGAGGAGGAGCAGGAAAGGAGACCAAGGCCAGCAAGTACAGGAAAATTTTTCCAGGAGACTGTCATTGCCACCCAGCGGTCGCTCAGCACAGCGATGCACGTCCAAAGGCAGAAGCGCCGCACTCGGTACACCGCTCAGTTATTGCACCTGCTGCTCTCAGGGGTACGGAGGGGTTGGGCACCGCATGTCCGCGTCCACCGTGTGCCTCGGGGCTTCAGAGGGATGGCCGGGTTGCAGCCGACACTTACTGCCATTGAGAAAAGCTCCACGAATCACAAGGTCTGGGGCTCATCTCCTGTCAGCTTTTAATTATCACAATGGATTAAATTTCCACGACCCTTCAGCTGTAACAGAAGCTCTATGCTGTCTGCTGTGCTGTGAGGACGTGCACAGGGAGCTTTCATTTACTTATTAATTGCAGCTTTTCTTACCTGGGCCTGCACTGTGAAGCAGGACAGCTGGGCTGCACACTTAATTTATTAAGGACTTTAAGCTAAAAGAGGGGAGATTTAGGTGAGATGTTATATAGAACATGACTGAATTACCTTAAAAAGGTAAACAACAACAAAACCCAATACCTGCGTGGAATTATATGGAATCATAGAATGGCCTGGGTTGAAAAGGACCACAATGATCACCTAGTTTCAACCCCCCTGCTATGTGCAGGGTCACCAACTGCCAGCCCAGGCTGCCCAGAGCCACATCCAGCCTGGCCTTGAATGCCTCCAGGGATGGGGCATCCACAGCCTCCTTGGGCAACCTGCTCCAGTGTGTCACCACCCTCTGGGTGAAAATCTTCCTCCTTCTATCTAACCTAAACCTCCCTGTCTTAATTTTTCACAGAATCATAGAATGGCCTGGGCTGAAAAGGTTCATAATGATCATTCTAGTTCCAATCCCTCTGCCATGGACAGGATTGCCAACCACTAGGCCATAAAACAATTAAAACCATTCCCCCTTGTTCTTTCGCTATCCATCCTTGTAAACAGTAGTTCCCTCTCCTGTTTATAAGCTCCCTTCAAATGTTGGAAGGTTACAGTGAGGTCTCCCCAGATCCTTCTCTTCTCCAAGCTAAGCAAAGGCCTGTTCCCTCAAGCACTCTTCACAGGAGAGGAGCTCCAGCCCTCTGATCATCTTAGTGGTCTTCCTAATATATGACAAACGGGAAATGCTGGTGAGCTACTTAAAGTTGACAAATTTTAACTTTTTATAAGTTACTCCATTACTTTTGTGGGATTATAGTTTTGCTGTCATACTGCTCAGTGTTACTGACATTAATTACAGAGCCTAAGAGAAGGAAACTCGTCCAAAACACATTGTGTGTGCTGTATGTGGAAGGCTGCTCTGCTGTCTGTCCTTTCCTGGTGCCCACCAATGTGAATAGATGTGTGCAGACGTGTGGCCATGCAGCTCGCTTTGGCTCCATTCTGGATGCCACACATAAGTGTGATATTTTGTGATGACAGGAAAACTATTATTAGTCCAGTGTGTCAGACTGCATGCTGTAGGCAAAGTGTTTGATGAGCTTCGTTCCCTGCTGTCTTGAACAAGAACTGGTGAGTAGTGTTGAGGCATTCTGTTGAAAAGGGGAGAGGAGACCTGATAACATTCATTTGTTAAAAGGTGGGGAAATGTCCTGCTACCTTGGGCCAGAGGTGAAAATGCATCACTGACACATTTATCCTCTGTACCTGGAGGACAAGGAGACATCATTTCCACCTGATGCAGAGGACTCAAAAGCATAGATGGAAAATGGAAGGATAATTAATGGTTTGCCCATTTTGCTACCACGTTCTCAGAATAACTTCAGTCAGAAAAGTTTGCTCCATTTCAACACGTGTTGGTGTGCTGTGTATTTCAGTCATGACTGCAGCAGTGCTAAACATGTTTGCTTAATGAAGAGCATTAGCAGAACTCAGATGTAGTCCATCTATTAGATGGTTCTCCAGGTGACATTTCTGCACAGCTTAGTGACATCTGTTCCCTCTCTTGGCCACTTTTGCAAGATTCCAAACATGTTTGTGAATATGACCAAATTCTGACCTTCAAGATCAAAGATCTGTTCGCGTCTCTTGGCACTGTGGATCTGGGATGCTGCAGGCCAGTATTCAAGAATCCTGCCAGTCTTGTGCGTACCTGTGATTTATAATGTTGAATACCACCTAGGCTTTCCTAATATGCTCAGTACTGAGTAGTCCACAGAAGAGGAACCTACCAAGGAAACAAATGCCAAAAAAGCAGTGTGAACAAATTTAAGAATATTCTATGTAAAGGGGTATGTTTCTGGCTTGGAGCAACTGGGGAGAAGAAGAAATATCTAAATATAGGACCCCTGAAGGTGTAGAAGAAATGTTGGATGCTGAAGTGTGTCAGGAACAAGACTTGTATGATGAGTGAGAGCTTCAGCTGCTGGAAGCAGAGCCTGCTGGCAGGTAGCAGACTCCATGATCTTCTGAACAAGGAACAAATCCTTGCTGATCCTCTCCTACTTGTGACAGTAAGTATAAATATATGAAATCTATTGCTTGATGCTTGAGCACTCATTTAAGCGTTCTGGCAACCTGACAGCAGTAAGCTTTACTTCCAAATGATGTGGAAGCAATTTTCATTCTAGTGGAAAATCCCATTTCTGAATGTACACTGCTAAAATCACTAATGTTGATCATACGGCACTGTGTGTTATGCACGGCATATGTATACTTGTTTGCTCTTATTTGACTTTGGTTTTGTTTATCTAAAAATAACAGTATTTTATTGGCAAAGGATTCTTATTTTTTTTTGTCATAAGTACACAACAATGTAGTGGTTTTTTTTCACACAGTACATAGCCACCCATGCATTTCTGTGTCAAGAAATGCATAAATAACTTTTGTTCTGCCTGCTAACAGCAATAGCTCCTGTTTGATGTCAGTTTGTATTATTTGCCACTGCCACTGAGATGGGCCAGCTCAGCAGAACAAATACAAGCGTACATAAGAGTAACTTTTTATGTTTTTGAGGTAGTACTATCTTAATTACTCTTAAATCATGAGCATCTTAAATATTTTGTGTATTACAAATAAAAGGGAGAAATGATTACAAACAGGAGAGAAGCCACGTTACCTAAAAGCAATATAAGAAAAGATCAGTGTGGAGGTAGAAACTCCTGTGAAGCTTACAACAGAAAAGATCTGCCATGCCCAAATACACAAATTTGTTTCCCCTTAACTGTCAATGTTTTAAGATTTTAAGATGTAATTAGTTACAGAGATAACAATAGAAAGGTAAAAGTTTCCCTTAACTCAGTGTACTGAATGGGTACAGCTACTGCCGTGGAACTATCCTTTCATTTTTCCCCATATTCAGAGCATTTTCAACATTCCTTTTCATATATGCTTTATGTCACATAATCGCTTTCTCAATGCTTATTTATTTGTATGTGATTATTTGTTTACAGCTTACAAGCTATCTGCCACAAAAACTGCATTCTGCATTTAAGAATGCAGAATGGGTTTATTTACGGTTGTAATCCAAAGGGAATTTTATCAAGGAGTTTCTGGTTTTGTTATGGAGCCAAAGGTAAACAAAGGCACCTACAAGCTGGGAAGATGGGCTTATATTTATCTGGGGCAGATGGATGCTGTCCTTACCATGAACCTTACCATGAACCCATGGCTTTTCTCTCCACCTGCAGAATGTATTTGTTCTTCTGTTGTACTGCACTTCTGCACTGAGAATGAAGAGACTCAGTTCTGCTTAAAGACTAAGAAAAAAGATTAACCACACAAGCTAAAGATTTCTGCATACTGAAATACAGTAAATATAAAAAATACTGGAAGACATTGGTGGTTCGCTAGAGGTAAGGTTTAATTTTGCACTGAAAATATGGTATTATGGTATGTATTCTGCCCCAAATTATAGCATTAGGCCTGGGAGTATTAAATTTATAATTAGGGATGAATTAAAGAGGCCTAACAGAGAAACCTTGAATGTAAAGTAATAGGTTTTGGGGTTGTCGCCACATTGTACTTCAAATCCCTGCCAGATATTTCTGACTGCTAATTTAACATGGTTTGTTTGGAAATAAACCAGAAATGAGTACCACACTAACAGGTTATGCAGTATTTCATTCTGAATGGTAAGTGTCCACTTACTTACATTCTAACTTACAATTTTCACATGGACCTTTTCCTCTGGCAGTAAGAGGAAAAAAGGGGAAAACTGCAGCCTGCAAAGTGCTTGTTCACTCTACAGAGTTTTTAATATGCAACAGCAAATGTTCTGTGGTATATTTTACACAGGTCTTAGAAATGGGAAGCTTTGTAATGGTGTGCCTCCAGCCCTTTCTAGAGAGGGAAAGAACAATCTGTATGCTGAGGCTGATTAAGGGGGAAAAAAAAAAAAAGAAAAAGGAAAAAAAAAGCAGAGCCATTTTATGCTCTAAAAAGCTGTTATGATGAATAATGACTTCATAAGAGCCTACAGAGAAAGTGGAATACATATATTTAATCACATAAAATTAGTAATTGTATTTAGCTATTAAACGTAGTGCCCTAATGAAGGATAGCATCCAATGGCGAGTCACATAAACCCCAGGAATGCTACTGACCATGGGTGCAGTAGATACAGAGGGCTTGGTTGAGTTCATTGGAAGCCTCACGTTTTGCTCATAATTTAAGATGATGGGAGAGGAGGAACAAATTTTTAACATCTTCATCCTTCACCTACATTTTAAGTGCACATTTCCTAGTACTGAGATTGGAATGGCTTTGAAGGCCTACATAGAAAAAGACTCCTTCCTTGGAGAGTACAATCTAACTTAATGACAAATATATACAAAAATGCGGAGTAGTTGTTTTAGTAAAAACACATTATTTTTAATGCAGACCTTTGGCCACCTGATCTGACCTCCACCTAACTTCCATCATTTCCACAGTGTTTGCAAGAGTTTGACCTGCCATCATTTATGCAAAAAAACGTGCTTGAGCACTGGGCTAGATCACATAAATTTAGATTTTGTTCTTGCATCTGCAGGTCACCCAGACAGATACCTTTCAAGGCTACCTCCCTCTGCCTTAGTTTCTTCACCTGTAAAGTGGGGATAATGATATTCACTCACTTTTTAAAACCATTTTAAGACATACGTGATTAATTGCTAGCAGCGTGGATTCTCCCCGGAGAACATCTTGCAGCTGCTAATAAATTGACTCATCCACTTTCATATCATCGTTTTTATTTAAACATTCACTATTTCTTTTCTGTGACATAGCAAAACACTCATTTTGTCAAACAGCAATTGTAAAGAAGCTTTTATCCACTGCAAGAGTAATTAGAATCGTGGAGAAGTGATGAGACTGCCATCGGCTCTGAGCTTGAGGGACTATCTTGTATTTTAATTTCAAGAAATCAAAGCAGAAAAATAGTTTCCAGTTCAAGTCTGCCCTCCACTGGTATTAATAAATCACTGCTAATAATATTTGAATCAATATTGTCTTTAGGTAATGAAGAAGGGGATCTAAATTCATAAAGGTTGACATTGTTTATTAACTGAGAGCTTTAGATAACTTCTATTTTTTTCGTTTTTTTTATAATAGATAAATATTTTATAAATATCTTTTTTTAAAGGCTCATTGCCTGATTCCTGTTCCTCAGGCTTTTAAAAGCCCATCAGCATTTCATTCAGACCAGACACTTGCCAAAACTAACATACACATGAGAAGTACTTTTCTGCATGTGGTTTTTAAGGGACTTAACAGAAAAACTACAGAAAAATGTTATGCTATGATACAATTAATAATTCTAATATACTGTGCTATATATGTCAGTCCAGTAATAACGTCCTAAAAGACACCAGTGTCAGTCTAGTCTAGCATTCTCTCACTAGAAGCAAGCAAGCTTTCCTCCTAATATGTGAAAGACCAACTTCTATTACTGTTTATTTTAGAGAGAACTTTCCATCACGAGTCCCACACGCAATTAACACATCTCTCAACTCAGGAGGACTCCTTTTCTATATTTAAAGCAGGAAGGTAATTGGAAAATAATACTTACACAGATTCACATAGTACGATTTCAATCCCAAGGTGGCATTTGTGTCTGGAATACAAAATTTGTACTGCTACGAATTGGGAGATAAGGCACCTCTGGTTCATTTTTCTTGTCATCCTCACACTTCATTATGCTTGACCGCATTTAATCTCCTGTGACTGCTACTTAAGGCTAAAATGAAGGTGTAAAATGCAATTTTGTTGGATATATAGTTAATGCAAACTTGAATAAATGTAAGAAAAAAAAAGTATTACTGAACGATAATTTTATTTTGGGCCTTTAAATGCTTGAAAATTAGGGTCAGATTTGTAGTCTGTGCCAAGTAGGGCTAGCAGACTTTATAATGCAGAACATAATGAATTTTCAAAACTTGCCTGAATATCCGATGCACCTGATAAAATTATTGCGGAAATGACTATATTCAAAATAAAAACTTCAGGAGTACATATAACATTTCATATAAAGCAGTGAAAGGCACAGAGCGAATCTGCTGTAACCACTTTTCTTCTTCTTTAGGCAGGATGCTATGCCAAAGTCTGCTCAAACCTCATTAATTAGTGCCATATGCACTGTTGCTACAAATCATCCTCCTCAACTGGATTGAAAAAATAACCCCCGTATCCAGAAAGTCTCAATTTTGCCCTTGTAGATCAGCTGTAGGAGCTTTTTAATAATCCCAAGTGAAAAGCAACAGCAATGCCACACTGACACACCGGTGAGTAGTTTCCCACATGGTGACAGTGCTCTATGCATTCCTGGAAAGAGTCCAAAAGAACACTGCAGATAAGTGTCTTAGGCTGTCAGCACGTCAGCGCTGAGAGAAGATACTCTAAAAAAAGGAAGACTGTATGAATTTTAATTAGAATTCTTATTTTTTAGATGTTCCATTTCCATGTTCTGTACCAAAGAGAAATACCTCACTTTAATATACATTTTTGTGTAAACTATGACAAAGACCTTACATTCTCCATTTTAAGGTTGCCTAACCTTAATTCAATGTACTAAGGTTGGAATTGGTATAAACAAAAACAGCAAAGACTGTTATAGAAATGGGAATATCATCATTCTTTTCCTCATTTGTTTCAACCATAGTAAGAATCTGCCTAAAACAGGCAGACCATTTAAATCCTACAAAATCTTTTCAGATTTTATCTCTAGATGAGAGATGAGATTGGTTGACAATTAGAAAGTATGTATTCAAATGTTTTTTGAGGAAAATCCTTCTAAAGCCACTGACAGTTTATCTCCTCAGATGCTTTAAAAAAAAAACAAAAAAAACAACAAAAAAAACCCCCAAAAGTTAATTTAAAAACAAAGAATAAGAGAATATGGATATTAGTTTTGGCCTCAGAAAATCCTTTAATCCATCAGACTTCTGCATATCACTGTAAGTATGCAAGTAATCAGATGATTGTTTTCATCCCTGGCCAAATACCGCAATCATAGCAATGTGCATGTAAGAACTGTTATATTTTTAGAGTAACCACTTATAGAAAGGTCGCAGTATCTTTAATGCAACATGTCATTTTCATTCTTAAATGGAAATGGGGAGAATGGGACAGTCAGGTTCCAAATGAGAATAAAGCTGAGTAGCAGATAATATTCAATCTTTAAGCACAACAATACTTTTCTTCAGAGACCTCTGAAAGCATCTGATGAGGTTTTGTTGAGTGTTTTTTCATCTCAGACTGCTGTTTCTCCTTCACTGGCTTCAGGAGCTGGAATGAAAAATAATGTCATTATTGTATTTGCTCTCAATTCCATATTAAATCTCATTTCTCTTGTTCCCCAGTCTGCATGTACAGCCAGGATTGCCCCAGCCCATGTACAGAATGCAGCACTTGCTCTTATTAAACATCATGTGGTTGATTATTGCCAGCCCTTTTATTTGTGCAAGGCAGTTATCCAATGCCCTACAGTGGCCAGAGTACAGCCAATAGAGTGTCACACAGAAAATCATATGAAAGAGACAGTAATCCAGACAGAAAAAAATCTATATGCATCTCTGCTCTGTATTTCAAATATGTTTTGAAAATATCCTAAATTAAGAAACCCAAATGTATTTAACCCCAAGTAATATTGCTTTTATAACTACCAAGAGAAAATGAGATGTCGTAGAATTCTGGCATTTCCCAAGCAGCACAATCACATAGTCTTAGTCTTTTTTGGCTGCAGTGGTGCTTTCCATTTCTATTTATCTCTGTGAAATGTGGTCTCTGCAAACTGAAAATGTGCATTTCCCAGACCAGCGGTACTGCAGTGTAGCTGGGATGTATTAACTGAATATTAAAATGGAATGGAAGAAAAGGACCATCCTTACAAGGGCACAATAGACAGCTTAATTATCATAATAAAGTAAAATGTGAAGTCCGGTCATAACACACTGCAGATGCAAGAAATGAGAGCTATCAAGGAAAGTTTCTGTTCTCTGAAAGTAATTCCTTGACTTGATATGTGAAGGAAAGGATGGAAGAAGGAGCACAGATGGCACATTTTTAGGAATACTTTTTCTCATGAATATCCACACTGATGTAACTAGTGACAGTTAAACAGGTTTATATCTAAAGACAACAGAGCTGTTAAATCACCTGGATCAATTATTTAGTACACTTGACGTATGAATCCTACTTACACTACAATTACCTAAAATTAAAGAAAACATCTCCTCAGAGGCAAGAAGTGGAGAGATCTAAATTTGTTAGTGCTGTGCAATGGGTATGGCAGCCACAAAGGAATCGACACATGGCATGGTACGACATGATTCACGATCTTTAAAGAGTATTTTATAAAAGCTGTCCTTGGGAGGGAAGATGCCACTTCTAAGTTGAACATGAGAAGCCAATACTGACTTCAAATTTCCAGCTTTAATAAAAGATAATTAAAAAAAAAAAAAGTGACAATAGGCATAAAGTACTCAATTTAAGGAATGGAAATACAGCAACATGCGATGTAGAAGTACCAAGCTAGCTGTGACAAAGCAGGAATGTGTGACCACCGTGGTAAGTACAGAATAACTTTTAATAGTAGCTAGAAAAAACAACTGACAGGGCATTTCAGAAGCAGTTCTGTCTTCTATAGGAGAAGTGTTTGTATTATTAGCTGCCTAAGCTGCCACAGAAAAATCTTCATTAATACGTTCCATAAATTCTGGATTTGTTACTGAAAGTGCTTCATTAATCTGCTAGCAATAGCAAAATCATGTTTGCTTAACAACTGGATAAAGCTCTGACTGCAACACTATATTGAGAATAATTTGTCTTTCCGAAGTGCAATGAAGTATGAATTACCAGTATTTTTCTACCTACCCCAGCAGCTCATCTGCTGCAGAAAGAGTTGGTTGTTGGCAATCCTCATCAAGCCTAACTAACAAAGTCAATTGACACAACAAGTTCTACAGCTGGCATTATTTAGAGAATGTTTTGTTGGTCCCTAGTGCCTGAGAATGTATGAAGGCATACTCTTCTTGAGAACTTATAGACTCACAGTCCCTTCAAACTGACGTTCACCTACTGAACAATGGCAATGGTGCCTAACCCCAACAGGGATAAGCCGTTCAGCTGACAAAGAAGCCACTCGTGGACTCTAAGCCTCAGCTTTACTTGTTAGACATCATTAGATACGTTACCATGTGATACTGACTTTTCCCTTCCTGTTTAATGCATAGGTGAGCACATATGCACTGGATTTCATGAACAAAGACTGTGCATTCTATACCCTGACACGCAGCAGGTCTGTCATCCCGTCACCAAGACATTCCTGTGTCCTCCACACTTTGACTATTGGTAGAGAGTGGCAAGGCGGCTGCAGGCCGCCAGGGTCAGTCGTGTGGCTTGCAGGTTGTGTCACCTGTCCATATGTGAGAAGCAAGGAGCAAGCTATAAACTCTTACAGACAGAATATGCATCTGTGTACTGGAAGAATAAATATGGAAAAAGCTATGTAAGTGATATTTATTATGGTCCTGGATTTGTATTATTTTTTAATCTAACAGCACCCTTCTGTTAATGTGACAAGTGAGCTGCTGAACTGCAAGCCATGTGTTGCCTTACGCAAACCAACAGATAACATATGCAGAACTTTTTAACTGCGTCTGGTTGCTGAACTGTGATTATAAACGAAGCAGACCGGAGATTAAGAAAAAAATATTTTCACAAGGAATGGCGATGCCCCGGAATGGGCTGCCCAGGGGGGTGGGGGAGCCACCAGCCCTAAAGGTGCTCAGGAAGCACACGGATGTGGCACTGAGGGACACGGGCAGAGGAGTGGTTGGACGACAGGGTCTCGGTGGTCTTTTCCAATGATTCTATAAGGAACCACGCGGATGTGTGCAGTGCACAAGCTGTGATTTACCCGGTAAGATACGCCCCCCCGGTTTCCATACACAACCAGATCCCCTCCAAGCTTCGACAGCAGCCTGAGCCGCCCCGGCACAGCGCGCCGCTGCCGACCCCGCCGCTCCCCGCCGCGGCAGCCCCAGGCAGCAGGCCACGTGACACGCGGCGCACGCCGGCACAGCGCCAGGCCGACGCCGTCTTCGGCGTCACCCGGAAGCGCCGCTCTACGGCACCGCGTCTCTGCCCTCCACTTACCCGCAGCCGCGTCCAGCCTCCGCAGAGAGCGGCGCGCAGCGGCACGTCGGGGCGCCAAAGCGGCCCCCGCCCCTCAGCGAAGCCCGGCTCACCGCTCCCGGAAGGGCCTCCGGAGCGCCGCCCACCGCCGCCGAGTGACGTCCGCGGGCGGGCCGTCCTTCCCTCCCCGCCGCCGGCATGCCGAAGCTCAGCAAGGAGGCCAAGCAGCGGCTGCAGCAGCTCTTCAAGGGCGGTCAGTTCGCCATCCGCTGGGGCTTCATCCCGGTCGTGCTCTACCTAGGTCAGTGACGGCGGGCCGGCCCCGGTCCCGGGGTGGGGAACGAGGCGGGGGGGCCGGGAGCGAGCGGGGGCGCGGGGGGGGCGCCCTCCCCCACGCCGTTCTGTCCGCGCGTGCGCCGCTGAGAAGCGCTGGGGGTTGGTGCGGGAGCCGGCGGGCTGATGGATGGCCGGCGGGCTTAACTGCTGCAGGAGGTCACTTTGAGCTCTGCCGCGCTAGGCCGCCTTTGGGTACTGCGTTCCCGTCCTTGGTTTATTGATTATTTTAAAATTGATGGCTTTGGGGGCGGGGGTTTGTGAATGCTCCGCCTTTAGGGAGGTATCACAGGACCACAGAATGGCCAGGGTTGGAAGGGACCTCGAGGATCATGAATCTCCAACCCCCCTGCCCCATGCAGGGCCTCCAACCTCCCCAATTAATACCAGACCAGGCTGCCCAGGGCCCCATCCAACCTGGCCTTGAGCACCTCCAGGGACGGGGCAGCCACAACCTCTCTGGGCAGCCTGAGAGCTGCTCTGTGGGCCCCGTGGGCACTTACGTAACACAGGGGTTCCGTCCTGACAGTGCGCCGTGGGGGCAGTTGTACCACTGCCCGGATGCCCGGGTACTCCTGTCGTCTAACTGTAAGGAACTGGGTTGTAGGAGCTTCATTTTACACCTCCGACAGATTAACGTGCTGCTCCCCCAGCAGCCCGTGTTGCCGCCCGAGCAGTTTTCCTGCTGTGGTTAAAGAAGGGACACCAATACAAGTGCCACCCTTGCCTGACCTCTGGAGGTGGCATAGACTCGGAATTTTGTAGAGCTGAACCCTCTGTTACAGTTACAGGGGCTCTGCTGTGCTGATCCCAGTTTGTATCGGCTCATATGTATGAAATGCACTTTAACCAATGGAATGTTTCAGTGAAAGACCTAGGTTGGGGTGGGATATTCAGGACACATATGAGGGAGTGTGTTCTGTGCAATTGCAGCTTGTTGGTAGGTGTTTCTATGCTTGCTTTGAAGTGACTGCTCCTGTGTTAAGTACGTAAATGAGGCCGGCACAGTTCTGTGAAACTGGATTGCTTATGTAATATTTCTGGCCCTTATTCCCCAGTACTGTTTCCTAAATCTGTGTCACACACACACGTAGTATGACTGCTAATATAACTTCATGTATTTTAAAGCAGTTTTATTGGAAAGTGCAGCCACATAAGGCAGTGGACCAGAATATTTAATAGTCTAAGTCTGACAAGGTTATCTTTAAAGAGGTAACCTAGTGCCTGCCGCGTTAATGGAAGCTTTTCCATTAACCTTTCTAGCCTGTGTTTTAGGTGGGCTGTCATTATTTATAATCTGTAAGGGAGAGCAATAATATATTTTCCTTATAGCATCCATTTCTATCAAGCAGTTGTAGGAAAGCATGTTAAACAGCATACGTGATGTATAATTGTGCTTCAAGACTTAATTTGCAGTCCAGCAAGAAAGCTGTTTGATAAACTGAACCTTGAATTGCTTATCTAGCATTTGCTTGCCTTAGTGAATCAGTAGTTAAGTCATTAGCTGGAGATGAACTCTTTGTAATTAACTTGCCCTGCAAGGCAGTTAGAACAAAACGTTCTAAGTTTAATCAATTGAACATTTAGAATTCTTTCACCCTAAATTAAATAAACAGTTATTGAAATAGTACTGTAAGTTCATTACAGAACATTGCCTGTTAAGGCTCACAGTGGTTGTTTATACTGGTTATAGGTGTCACTGCTGGTGCTGTCTCATTCGGTTGCATTCTCAACAACACTTAAAACCTCGATGGTAGTTATGTATGTATGTATGTATGTATGTATGCATGTGTGCCATGATCTTCAGGGTAAATAATTTCCATCATCTCTCACAGCTTCAAATTCAGTTGTTCCTGAATTTTAATTCAGATAGAGATACAGATAAGAATTAAAAAACAACAACAACAACAAAGAAATTAAAAATGGTACACTTATTTATTTTGCCTTCTTTCTAACACCAATTAATGTTACGTTTCTGTTGAGGTGAGGCTACAACTTCATGAATCACAGTTCCCTCCTCCTTATATAATTAAATAATAAATTAAATAAACTGTATTTCAGTTTAATGAACTGGAATAATCTGACACTGTGTAAGCTGTGTAGGACTCTACACATACATGTGTGTGTTTATCTAATGTTTATTTCTGTTCAGGTTTTAGGAGGGGCGCAGATCCAGGAATGCCCGAACCAACAATCTGGAGGTACGTGTTGTGTCCAAATATCCAAGCAAAAGCAGAGCTCTCATAGTCACAGTTTTAGGTGTTACCTCTGGTTGTTCACAGTAAACAGCAAGAGCTGCTTCATCCACTGTTTTTAATTGGTTTTGGGCAATAATATAGCTGGTCAGGTTATTTTTTCTTTTAAAATCAAAACTAGAAAAAACAGCAAAACACAAGTTCTTGTAAGAGCCTTACTGTTTTGTTCTGAATCTTGTGCTTTTTTTTTTTTTTTTTTTAAATATATGGGACTTCCTGTGCCTTTTTGAGTGGGAGCTGCCCTTGTAATCTGTTTTAGAGGTGTTTTATGGAAGTTTCTTTCTTATCTAGAAATAATTACTTAGATTTCTAACAGGAATTTTAACCAAAATCCATTCTCCTTCCCTCTTTGTAAATATGGTAGTAAAGCTGCTTAAAAACTGCATTAAATACAGAGATATATCCTTCAGTATTTGTCATTGCAGTGAGTCAAAATGCATTTACTCATATTGCCTCTGTGTTATGGGACAACTTGTCACTGCTGCAATGTCCTGGCATTAATAATACTTGAATTCTTGCGGTGTTTGAATTCTATTGAAGTGATTCCATGGGTCAGACTTTTAAAATTAAGATTTTGAAGGAAATGTGGCTCTTGTAATGGTCTTGAAATTTGACAACAGCACAGAGCCAGGTACTGCTAAGGCAAATAATTGATGGACTGCATTGTTGGCAAAGTTATTTATTAATTATTTTTGCCTCACACCATATAAAGGAACTACTTCCAACAGTAGAAAGAATGAGAAAGATGTCAAGGTCATGTTACAGTTTCAGTATCTTTTGTTTTATGGTGCCATTTGCTCAAGTTGTTTGTTTGGTGGCAGTATTCCTGTGTTCAGTTTCACTAGCAGCTTGAGGCTTTTTTCTTGTATTGAATGTGTCTCGGTATCAGTGATACCAGAGTATGTGTACAGGTAACAGAAATGCATTTGGGTCTAGTCTGAGGCTTAGAAGTTCTCCTTTTTCTGGGCAGGTGGCTTTGTTGCAATGTTTTCTGTCTGGTTGTTTTTTGTTTGTTTGTTTGTTGTTTGTTTTTTGTTGTTGTTGTTGTTTTTTTTTTTTTGTAGCATTTATTTTATATTTTTATAGGGCTGTTTGTTCTGACCTGCTTTTTATAGAAACTTATTTAAAAACAAGAACGTACTGCAAATCTGACTTTCATTTCCTCCCCCCTCCCCTTTCAGTCTGCTTTGGGGATGAAAGATGTGGCTGTCCTGCTCAGAACCAGCTGATGGACAGAGAAAGTGTTTGAAGATTCGTACCTTCCAGAAGATAAGGCGAATGCTTTCACCAGCTGACTCTGTCAGCTTGCTAATGACATAGGCTGTACATACAACAAAATGGAGTTTATATGGACGTAACTTATTTGGATTGTGGTGTAATTAAATCTAGTTTGAAATGGATATGCGTTGTTTTCAAGTTTTTATTACATAAAATGACAGTACCTTTAACCGTAAATATATTTAACCATTTAAATAGAAATATAATGATATATAACCATAAATATAAATAACTATTGATTTTGGTAAATTTGGTGACATTCAACCCTCTTGGATCAACATAGCAAGTATGAATTTCAGGTAGAGATTTTTCTTTATAATAATCAGAATCATAGAGTGGTTTGCGTTAGAAGGGACCTTTAAGATCATCTAATTGTAATCTCCCTGCTACAGGCAGGGTCACCTTCTTCTAGACCAGATTTCTCACATCCACCCAGCCTGACCTTGAATGCCTCCAGGCAAGAGATATTCACGGCCTGACTGGGCAGCCTGTTCCAGTGTCTCACCACCCTCATAGTAAAGAATTTCTCCCTGAAATCTAGTCTGAATCTACCCTCTTCCAGTTTAAAATCATTTCCCTTTGTCCTCTCACTACATGCCCTTATAAAAAATCCCTCCCCAGCTGTCCTGTAGGCCCCCTTCAGGTCCTGGAAGGCTGCTATATGGTCACCTTGGAGCCTTCTCTTCTCTCGGCTGAAGAGTGTCATCTCTCTCAGCTTGTCCTTGTAGAGAAGGTGCTCCAGCCCTCTGATCATCTTTGTGGCCCTCCTCTGGACCCATCCCAACAGCTCCATGTCTTTCTCATACAGGGGGCCCCAGAACTGGACGCAGTACTCCAGGTGGGGTCTCAAAGAGCAGAGTAGATGGGCAGAATCACCTCCCTTGACTGGCTGGTCACGTTTCTCTTGATGCAACCCAGGATACGGTTGGCCTTCTGGGCTGCAAGCACACATTGATGCTCATGTTTAGTGTTTCATAAACTGACACCTCCAAATCCTTCTCCTTGGGGCTGCTCTCAAGCCATTCTCTGCCTAGCCTGTATCTGTGCTTGGGATTGCCCTGACTCAGATGCAGGGCTGTGCAGTTGTCCTTGTTGGAACTTCATGAGGTTGTCCAGGTCTGGATGGCATCCCGAGTGTCAACTGTACCATTCAGCTTGGTGTTGATGTTTTAAACATTTTGATGTTCTTGAAAGATTTCTGCTGAATATAAGTAAGCCTGTGCTGCTGGTCCCTCACTGCAGAGCCAGTGTTTGCTTTTTTCTAAATTTTTTTACCTCTGGATATCTTTGAATTGAGGTATATTCTTTTCCTAGCATATTCAGATAATGAAAAAAGCATGAAGATATACACTTTTCTACTGAATTTACCTTCAAATGCCATTGAAATTTTCCGTAGTTTGGGGAGTTATGGTAGGAGTACATGACAAAATCACTGTGTGTATACATATGTGTGTCTATAGTGGAAGTTATTAATGTACAACTGAAGGAAGAAAACAATTATATTGAACAAGATATATGCTTTGTTCCAGTCTTGCTCTTTGGAATACAGTTTTGGCTTCTCTTGATGTTCTCCCTTTTAGCAATGAAATTCAAACACTGCAGTGGCAACTGTTTCTCCTCTATCAAAACAGAAGCTGAATTGGTTAGGTTACCCTCTTTCCACGTTACAACTGTACAGGCTAGGTTCTATTTGTGCAGGAATATTTAAGAAAATAAAATCTTGTTTTCTCCCAGTTGATGCTGAAAAAAGATATTCTTGATCAGCTTAACCCAGATTTTCTGACTGTTTGTATGTTGAGTGGTGAGGAGGAGATTCCTCAGTTTCTCATCTGCTATTGGAAGTCGTGGTAAAATGCTTAGAGAAATGAGTCAAGAAAAGAAAGAAATTAAAAGACAAGGATTTGGAAAAAAAAAAAAAAAAAAAGAGTGGGAGATGGGGAAGCTAAGGTAACATAATGCAGTATATTCCTTAAAGTCCAACTGATCATGATAATTAAATGTCACAGAATGGTGGAATAGCAGATGACCAATTGGGTGATGGGCAAAGAGCAAGTTCTAAATGTGGAACACTTTTGTGATCCTGTTTCTTGTTGATATTGCAGCTTTTCTAATGGTAACTTGAGAATAATTTAACTGCAAATATGTCTTTATTTATGGAAGGCGTTGAAATTCAGAACTCCTTTTCTTGACTGATCCTGTTACAGTGAGGATAAAATAATCAGATAGTGGCTTTTATCACAATCAGGAATGATTTCCTTTTACTGAATCTATTGGCATAACCTTAGATATTCAGGATTAAGAGAGAAGCTGTTCAGTGCAAAATAACATGGATTTCTCAAAATCAACTTTGGCATTCCACAAGGCTACTCAAAATGCAACTGTGTATGTACCAAAACACCTGCAAAAGTGTATTTCTCATGTTCTATCCAGTGTCAGACATTTGCGGATGTGGTTTGTGGGTCTTAACCACCACATGGTTGCTCTGTGCTTGCCAAGAATTGTAGTATTTGGCAATAGGAAGATAAATGGGAACTGTTCTTGTCTCTTTTAAGAAAAGTATATACGTAAGCATGGGTATATTGAGATTCACTGCTGAAAATTTCCTGTGTAACTAGTTGCAGTTCACCTTATTTTAAGATCTGGAATTATTGGATAAATACTGCAATCTTTACATTCAGAATTTCACTTTAAGTACACCAGATGGCAAACCTTTGGTTGTTCTCCATTGCTGTCTGGCTGCAGTTATTCTTTTAAAAAATTAGATATGGTTCTGGAAAGTCATTAACATAGAACCTTTCACTGTTCACATTCCTGCTTCGCTCTATTGATCAGTATGTCTCTGTGGAGTGAATCAGTGGCTTCTGTAGCCAAGCAGATTCTTTTCAGTAATGAGGCTTATGGTGTGCTCCTTGGAGACCACTGTGAGCTCTGATTTGGAATGAAGTCAGTGATGGTAGGTTACTGAGAAGCATACTCTGAATTCCACAGCTGAACTCAAGTTTATGCTTGGGAACATTTTTTCCTGGGCCAGTCGTAGGAAGATCAAAAGTTGCTGTAGCTCACTGTGCTGCTTACCAAATATGAAGGCAACACGGGGATATTAACATTAGAAGAATGTGCTGTACCTCATCTTCTCACATATGAGGAAGGTAACATTTCTCCATGCCAGAAGGTGCTGGCCACAGGAGCTGTGGCTTCTTTCTGCAAGAGTGACACGAGGTAATGGTGTCACCTCAGATTGGTGTCTGAGGAGAGCAGCTATAAAGAAGCCAGAAACAAAGAACTGGGCTGTTTCTCCTCTGGTAGCCAGGCAGCATGTGAAGCACTAGTGGAGTATTGGGAAGGCGTGGTGGGCAGGGAGTGCTGTAGTGTCCTGTCTTCTGTACGTCTCGTTCTCTGTCACGCTAAGAGAGTGAATGGGGAATGAGACAATAGGCTAAAGAAAAACAAGAAAAAAAGCTTAGGTTCTGGGAGAAAAAAAGAAGAGTCACAGTTCCTGGCAGTGTTCAAGAGGCATCTAGACGAGGAGCTGCGAGATGTGGATTAGTGCTTGTGGTAGCAGTGGTAATGGGAGGATGGTTGGACTAGATGATTTTGCAGGTAGTTTCCAACCTTGCGATTTTATGATTCTGTGGTTCTCTGATTTTAAGACAAGGATTGATCAGAAGAGGATAAAAGAAGGAAATGCTGACAAGATTTTTGGAAGTGGAAGTGAAATGGAAGTGGAAGTGAAATATGTGAGATGAGAGAAAAAGACAAATATGCACATCAGACAAGGAGCAGCAGAGTCCTGCGGTGCTTGGTGGGTTGTGCTTGGGGAGTTTGTAAGTTTGGGGGCTGTTTTGGTCTTGGCGTGCAGTAATTCTGTTCTCCTAATTAAGTCATCAGTAAAACTCAAAGTTTTTATCATATGGTTTTCAAACATGTAAACGCTGCAAACCAAAACAACTTTCAAATAACAACAGGCCCACGTGTTGGCTATGTCTAAAACCATTGCTCCTTGTCTTTGCAGCAAGATGGCTGTAGATGACAGTGCTTTCCATGCTTTTATTGCATCATGTTAATGAAACAGGGATCTAACACATTTTTAACAGGAAAATTTACTAAAACAATCTGGGTATTTTTGGAAACAGCTCATTATGGAGTTGGAATTTAAGCTATGATGATAGCAGTGATGACTTTTGGAAATAAAAGCTCATTACATCTGTTCTCGCCACAGGAGTAAAAACCACATCCTGGTTTAATGTCGTATGACTAATTTACTTTTTAAAACAGACTATTTAATTGCAATTTCTAAATAGTTTTCCATGATGGTATGTGATGCAGTAACTGTTTGTGGCTTACATGCATTGTTTCTTGATTATGTTTATATTAATTCAGGATTAGGGAATGGGTAAGGCAGAGGAGATGCAAATCTGCTAAGTGGAAAAGAGGATTTACTCATATTTTCTTGCAGTTAAGAAATCAAGTTTCTATCAAAAATTAGATAAAGCAAGTGCAAAGCAGTGAGCAGTTATTGACCTGGGAAATTAGGTAAACATGGATTTGCAATTACATCGTCATGTGATTTCTCTGGATCCACTTTATTCTCATAGAAACTTCCCAAATGGTGCAATTCATGGCACAGCAACTGGAAAACAGGTCTTTCTCAGCAAGACTGGAAGATCGTCTGTACATCTGCCTTCATCCTAAACGGTCTCCCTTCTCACAAATTCTGTTTTCTGTTATAGCCCAGTGCCAGGCCACTGAGCCATGTGAGCAGGAGGGATATGGGACTTGGAATTTGAGGAACATCTTTGAACTTCACTGTGTTTGTTAACACGTGCTAATGTGGGATCCACGGGTATGATCAAGGAGTGGTCCCTTTTTCCTCTACATCTCTACCCAAGTTATTAATGAAAGTGTAAGGAGAGGCAAGGACAGTTGCTGTGTGCCGATGGTGCCATAGCAGGCAGTTCTTCTAAGCTGAGGAACGGAATTGGAACTCTCCATAGGTGATTTTATTTTGTGTGTGTGTGTGCAGCAGCAGGGATTCTCTCAGGTAATAAAACTGTTGATATAATTTTGTGTCTTCATCATTTTGGCCCTATTTATATCATGCAGAGTTTAGAATTATATCTATTAATATTTCTCTACTGTGTTATTTTATAGCCCCCAAAGTCTACCTTGAAAGTATACTGAAGTTTGGGTAAATGTGTTGAAATTCCAGAAATTAGTTTGTTTGGTGAAGATTTTGGGGAGGAAATGGTATTTTGGTGTTGAAGTCTACAGAGATGATATTTGCTATGTGAGAGTGTTTGTTTTATTTTTCCTCTCATCAGGAAGAAGAAAACAATTTCAGATCTCTCAGTGAAATTCTATTTAATCATTCAACTTGAAAAGCAGAAGTTTAAAGAAAGTTTCCTATCAAATACACAAGGTTTGTAATAGTATGTATATTCGTCAGCAGCTCTGGAACTTTAGGGTCTGACTTTGATGTGTACCGTTGTATATTCACCTTTCTGCCATTTCATCCTGTGAACTGAATGCTGAAAAATTATTAGTTGCGAGTAACAGTGCAAAAGTCAAGAGAAGTTTCACAAGTTTGCTGAGCTCATCTGGTGGCTCATTACTCATAAGATCCGTTGGTACTGTAGCTTCTCCACCTCTGTAGCACCAGCTCTGTCTTGCTAACCTCTCAGCCATCAGCAAATGTCAGCAAAGGTACGAGAAATGGAGATGGACTTTTTCAAGAATCTGCTGTATTCTGCTTAAGAGGAGGCTTAAATTGAGCATTAGGAAAAATCTTTTAATGAAGAGATAGGTCAGGCATTGAAACAGGCTGACCAGGGAAATGGTGGTGTCCCCATCCCCAGAGGTGTTTAAGAGACATGTGGATGTAGCACTGAAGGACATGACTAGTGGTGGGACTCGGTAGCTCAGGTTCATGGCTGGACTTAAGGGTCTTTTCCAACCTACGTGATTCCGTGATTCTATGGAGGTGTCTGTGGAGGAGCTGCAGATAAAATGGTGGCAACTCAGCAACTGCATCAGCAGCATCAGTGATCCTTTTCCCTCTGGGAAAAACTCAAGGTTGACCTTCCTGTCCAGTTAGCAGTGATCTTTGCTGTCTCTTATATTCCAAAATGCAGTAACATTTACACCTTTACTGGAATGCTGGACAGCCTAGGTAGCCACCAGCTGAAAGGTGCCTTCGGGGAATGTGGGTATTCCTCAGTCTGTTGTGTGAAATTTCACTGCTCTGCAGTTTAGATGCCTCCTGCAATTCAAGGAGCTCAATCCAAAGAGTGAGTTTGTTTAGCTGAAGTGTACACAGTAACTAAGAACGATCTTAGGCAATTGATCACCTGCTGTTGGTAGAGGTGAGAAAAGATGTTTCTGTTTTTTTTGTTTTGTTCCCTGCTACTGTCACAGTAATACAGTGCTTAAAGGGTCCAACTCGGGATCCCCCCCTGAGGTCTCTTTTGTGAATCAGAGGCAGTGTGATTCATACTGTACTTGTGAATAGACTGTGCTTTTCATAGCTGCTATCTAAGCCCTTATCTGTAGCTAAGTGGGAGCAAGATTGAGATCCTTGGTGGTAATACGTTACCTCAAGTCAGAGAACTTTATATTTTTAAAGGCACTTACTGAATTCATACTGAAAATACTCTAGAATATCATCAAGACCAGAACAGATTCAAATGACTTATTTCCTTCTCAAAGTCACGTGCGTGCAAGACTGCAGCCCAGTAGCTTTAAGATAGATTGTTGCATATTACTCACAAATTGTAAAATGATTTAGTCATTCTCATGGCTTTCCCATAGCTGTCACAGACATAGTAGGTGCCACAATGCTCTCTCACCAAGTAGTCACTAAGAAAATCTCTGCCAAGGTAAGCTGTGAAAAACCAAGCAGATTTTTGTATTTTGGTTCTATGATTTTATGTCTCTTAGACCACATGCAGGACAACTAAAGCGCTATCTTCTGTCTTGCAAGAAAATCTCACTCACCACAGACTTCTTGAAAATGACCACTTTGAGGTCTCTTCATTCTTTCCTGCGGTGTTGCACAATTTGAGCCTATGGTTTTACCATATTGGGCAAAGCAATTGCACTTTGCTTTGTTTTGAGCCTCTGAGATGCAGGCTGTGAGCTGACTGCTCACTGATTTGGCATCCCCAGCAGTGGAATGTCTGTGTGGACGATCAGAAGATCGCTCAGAGGAAGAGAAGAGTTTACTGACATCCTTATCCACATTCCAGAGCATACCTTTCATCTCCTCAGTGTGCTACTCCAGAGAGAGTAATTAATGTTCCGCTGTTCACGCTGGAAGAACAAGGCTCAAGGGAGCCCATCCTTTGTGGGTGCTATGAGCTGAAATTCCTCTAAGTTTGGGTATATGAGCATGTTCACAGCTGCAACAAAGGAGGTGATAGAGCTAGGGAATATTTCAGTGGTTTGGTACTCAATCTAAGGACCTATTTTTACCTCTGCATTGCTCAGGGACTTGCATTCATGCTCTGTGACAGATGGATTAGATCCCAAGAGTCACTGACATTGCTGCAACAATGTCAATTCCTTCCACCTGGGGAAGGAACCTGAGATTTTTTCCACTTAGGAGAAAGGGAGAAGAACACAGAATCATAGAATGGCCTGGGTTGAAAAAGATCACCTAGTTTCAACCCCCCCTGCTATGTTCAGGGTCACCAACCGCCAGACCAGGCTGCCCAGAGCCACATCCAGCCTGGCCTTGAATGCCTCCAGGGCATCCACAACCTCCTTGGGCAACCTGTTCCAGTGCATCACCACCCTCTGCGTGGAAAAACTTCCTCCTAATATCTGACCTAAACCTCCTCTGTTTCAGATGTTTAATCCAGTTTGGAGAATTCCCTTAGAAGACAGCAGTGTCTAATCAGATGATAAAATCAAACTTGTTAATTTGGTATCTGACCATATTGTTTGTTTTAATTAGATTGCTTGACTTTTAAAGATTTACATAAATATGTTTACAGGTTTATGGAGTGTTCTATATTAAATATAAAGAACTCGTTTGTTTGTTTCTTGAGAGCAGTGATGCTTTATCATGCTCGTACTGCTGTGCATGCAGTGAAGTACATACTGATGTACAGTACGTCTGTGTACATTACATACACCATTTTAAGAATGTTGATTGTGCTGTCTGTGTATGTATATATAGATGCCCTGTGTAGGTCACTCCAAAAGTAATGTCTTCCATATATTTCCATGGAAACTACAACAAAGAACACAGTAACACTATTTCATAGAGCAACTTCTCAGCTGTAAAACATTATATTTCGGTATAGCCACTACCATTAGCCAGTGCATGTGGATGAGCTGATCAGGACACTCTTCATTTTGTGGAGTGAAAGCTGTCTGAAACATGGCTTGTCTTTCACACTGCTGTTGCCATTGCTGAAACACACCACTCACTGTGCTCACATCCACTTTTGGTCTCCACAAGCATTCAGCAAGTGTTGATGAATGTCAGTAGGTGCCATTCTTTCCCCATGGAGGGATTCAGTGGCACACCTTTGCTTCATACTTGCTTCCATGTCAGATATCATTTTGCCCCTCTGCTGCCATCTGTCACACGACAACATGTAATGGGATATTGATGGGAAGGTTCAACCTCTGCTGCTGTACCACCAACATCTACTTTTGACGTAGCAGACTGACATAATGAAGTAGGAGGCATTACTTTTGGAGCAGCCTTTATAGATACCTGATTTAATTATACAAATTACATTATTTAAAAGGGTTATTTTGATAATTCTGGGCATCAAATGCTGGATACAGTGGAGCTCTTCAGTCTTATTTAAAATTCAGACAGATCAGACAGGTTTTTGGTTTTTTTTTTCCCCAATGAGCTTTTATTTGTTTAAAAAATATAAATAGATAAAAAACACAATCTCTCAAATATTTTAAAAGCATAAGTTATACAACAGTCTGGCTTCTGGACATTTTCCTTGGCATTGAATACGTAATAAATAAGTTGATATTCTGAATAGTACCATAAGAATGAAACAGGTGTTTTGCTTAAGTTATTTCTAAATATTGAAAATATTTCATATAAATAGAAAACATTAGAAAAGAATAAATATTTTAAATACAATAAATAGGTTCCTAGAAGGAAATGAGAATGTCTATAAATGCAAACCATTGTTACTATCTGGTTCCTGAAACGGAACAACACTGCCATCTGCCACGTGGCAGATCGGTAACAGAGGACTGTGCCCGAACTAAAACATTCAGGCACTGAAACTCCTGGTGTTTTTCAAATAGCGAACGGCCCTCACGGTCTTCTCCATAAACGAAGTAAAGTCTCGGAGGATGAGGTGCGTGGTGATTTTCTCGATCCAGGCCTTATCCGACTTCAGCTTGGCGAGGAGGGATTTCTGGGTGGCCGAGTCTGGGATGACCACTTCATCGGGATTTATCACCTGTGGGAAACAGCACGTTGAGTCAGACTGTAGGTCAGAATGTGTTCCACCCAGCTTCGTACCCCTCCTCTCCATACAGCTGCTGGCAGCCCCACCTCTGCGGTAGGTTTTGAGGTACACCTATCCCTGCTCTCCCAGAATTCCAACTAATGCTTGTTGGGGTGGCCCGGCCCAAAGTGCCCACAGCGTCCGCTCCCATGTGCTGGCTGGGGACATGGGATGTGGCTCAGCCTAAACCATACTGGCCGCTCCATCCTCGCTCACAAGTGCGTTAGGTATCCAAACAGTGAGCTTGCTAATGGAGGGACCGGATTGTCTCCACCTGCCATCCCCAGCTCAAACAGCCATACGTGGACTGCTTTCATAAAGAAGCTTCCACCCTGCAAGCCAAAGCTCCTGCTTTTCTCAAAATCCCAACAGTTCCTAACAAGCACAGAGCTCTGTGCGCCCGCTCTGTTCCGTGCCCTCTGCTCTGACTGCCTCAGCCCTCATCGTTCCACAGAAGGCCAGTCTCACCCAGCCCTTGAACAAACTTTCTACAAACAATATATCAAGTTTGAAGCCGGTAGTTGCCTTAAGCCAGGACTATTATTCTTAGCAAATACAGTGTGAAAAAAAGCAGTCCAGCTCCCTTTCACTCAAAGAATGAGGAATATAAAAAAGTGTGGTAGAAAAGGCATACAATGCCCTTCTCAGGTGCTGAAAACACCTGGCAGGGAATCACAGCCAGAGGGCTCTGCAGTTCTTGGTTCCCTGTCACCCGGGCAGCCCTCACTCACCATAGTTTCACTGCTGACAAAGTAGGAAGGGTTATAGGAAGGGAAGGGTTATGGGTATGAGTAAGTGCTGCAGGAATGAAGTCAGTTTTGAAGTGTGATCTTTTAAAGCACTCCAAAGTACAGAAAACAGCAGTCAGAAGTGGACATCATTCCATTCACCAAGCTGAAAGAAAATCAGCTGTTTGTATCTGCAGTTATTTCTGCGAGGTTTCAAAGTTATTGTACTTCACTGTGGTCCCAGCACTAAGGGGCTGGGACCAAACTGCAGCTCTGAGCAGAGTGCCTGAGAACTGATTTTAAAGGAGTCTGACGAGTTTGGTTGTTGTCTGGAAGGTAGGAATGGAAACAGAAAGTTGGAAGAAGAGTAACAGAACATGAGCTTGTAAAACTTGAAAGTTAGTCATAAGGAAAAGCAGCATAGGCAGCCAGCACCTGCTGCTGATGGGATAAGTAACAGCGGGAAATGCTCAGCCTCGGGCAGCGCCTGTTTCTGACGGCACATCACTGCACGTCCCAGCGGCCGTCACGGTGCCCTGCACAGCGACTCACCATCTGCCGGATCGTGGCCGCCAGGTGCTTTGTGCCGTAGCACAGCGATTCGACATTCTGCTTTTCGCTAGCAAAAGTTTCTTGAATGAATTCCAGGTAGGTCTGAAAGGCGAACAGGCCGCTGGAGAGCTTCCTCAGGCATTTCTCCTGCGGAGAGAAAAGTGAGAACATCAGCAGCGGCTCGGGGTGCCCGGCACGTCGCGCTGAATTCAGCGGCGCTCGGGTTGGGCCGAAGGCTGCCCAAGGAAGGAGCGGAGCGGTTCCTTGCCTCGTCGAAGCCGGCGAGCAGGCAGCCGTCCTCCTCCGTCACCTTGGGCAGGTTGAGGTTGTTCCGGACGAGCATCTCCATGCTGTTCTCGCAGACGGAGAACTTCTCGCACATCTGCGGAGAGACACCGAGAGCTGCCGTCGCGTCCGAGCCCCGGGGACAGCCCCTCGGGTCCCCCGCCGCGGCCCCGTACCCACCTCGTCCTGCAGCCGGGCGGCGCGGCTGTGCAGCAGCCAGGCCAGGGACTCGCAGTCGGGCAGCGCCCGTCGCGCCCCCGTCTCCTCCTCCAGCCCGGCCTCCCCGGACGAGTCGGCGGCGGCGGGCAGTGGGGCGGCGGCGGCGGGCGGCGGCAGCAGCGGCAGCAGTAGCAGCAGCAGCGCGGCGGGGCCGGGACGGGGCGCACTCCGGCGGCGGCTCCCGGCGCTCCCCGGCCGCCGTCCCGTCGCCTCGCAGCCCTCGGTGAAGTTCATGGTGCGGCTTCTCTGCTCGTCGGGGAGGCTGGCGGATCGAATGAGCTCCGGGCATCCCTGAACGTGTATTTATCGAGGGGGCTTCGAGATTATTCATGGTCCGGGAAAATCCGGCGTGAGAACACGGGGGTGTGTGCCCTGTGCTTGCGCTGGGTTTGACACAGCACTCACTCGCCCCGTCCGAGAGCATTGGGATTGTGAAACGGGGCCGGGGGGGGAGGCGAGCCGAGCCAGGCAGAGGCATGAAGTCATTTTTCCTCCCCTTCCGTAACTCCTTGCGGGCCACGCCGCCGCTCACCTGGCCTCGACCGGGGGTCGGGGAGGAGGGTGGACAAGGCGGCCGCCCTCAGAGCCCCGTACCCGCACACAGGCGTGGCGTGACTTATGTTTTATTGTGCTTTATGCGTCTTATACACTGATACATGTTTTCGCTACTTTTGGTCATTATGCATCTTTATTCTCGTTTTAATGAATTTTAGAAATTCTTTCTACTTGTGTTCTATTTTCATTCGTTCTGTTTTTATTACTTATAAATATGAAACTGGATGCCCTCTGTTCAGCTGCTGCACATGCCCACGTTACACGCTGTTACACGCACACCTTTCTGTGAACCACACCTGGGCACATCCCATCGCTCCGGCGTTTCCAGCACACAGCGGTGGAGGAAGGTCAGCACCCAGGGCTCCCCGGGGCAGCAGGCACAGGAAATGCCACGCAGTTATTTACCTGCTATCTGCAGCCTTATCTCCTTCGCCACACAGGGAGGGGTGCTGGGAATTTTGGCATTTTGCTGAGGGATTCTTTGCCCAGAATGATTGTGTCCATTCAGCTCAGGCACGGGCTACCATGGGCTGGGGCAAGCTGCTCAGGGCATGCTGCTGGTTGGCTTTGGGAGTGTCACCGTCTGATTTTGCCAAATAGAAAAGAACAGAGAAAGAACTGATCCTAGTTCTGGAATGTGGAGGGCATAACATGGGGTACAGGGACACAAGAATTGAGATAGGACATCCTCTCTCAGAGTCTGCTTTATAAAGAAAGAGGGAAAGAGGCAGAATACCACTGTTCATGCAGTGCCCATTCTGCCCACAGCACAAAGGCAGCTGTAGTAATTCTGCCCACTTGGGAGATATTAGCACTGAATTGCAAGCAACACAGTGACTTTCAGTAGCTGCCGTCAGCATGTGCCTGGTTCCCCGAGCCATAGCAATTATATTCTGTTATGTTCTCCCCAACCAGAGCTGTGGTACGAACCACAGGGATAAAGCACACAGCCAGCAGCATGTTTGGCCAACATCGCCAAATTAATGGGTCCAGCTGCAAGGTGCCAAAGGGTAGGAACAGCCCAATGAGGTGAGCCCAGGCTTTGCCTTCTGATACCACCAGGAGCAAATGCAGCAGGAGGGGAGCTCCTGCCTCCCACTTTCTATGTGTGATAGCACACAGAGAGCTCTTTCTTTCCAGTTCTGGATGGCTCATGTTATGTTTTCTGCACACAGCCCAGCTTCTCTAGTCTTGCCAGTATGTTTGGTTAAACCTTCAAAGTGAAATAAAATGAAATTTCAATTGTTGTTTCTCATCTTAAAGCTCCCAAACCTTCTGCCATCGCTGTCCCTTACTTTATTTTTGGTTTGTTTGCTCTTTCTGTCTGGGTGTGTGCGTGACTTCAGAAGTGCTGAGCATCCTTGCATGCTCCCATGGGAGATGCTTGTGAATGCCTTACGTGGCATTCAAGAGAAGGAGGAACCTGAATTCACACTTTTGCTACTACTCCATTTATTTTCTTAGGGAAAATCTCTCTCCCTCCTCTCTCTCTCCATTTTTTCCTACTTTTCTCTCTGGTACGGCATTTAAAATAAATAATTTTCACTGATCAATCTATAGGACTGTTTAAAGTTTGTGATTGACTTAAAGGACTTACTCAGTCTGCTCTATATTGCTCTGAGCTAAGCTGCTTCATCACCTTGTTCAGAAAGCAGTAAGCCCTGGACAAGCAGTGCTGGGTCATCAGTTAACTGTGCATCAGGACATGGGGCTCTTGGGACTTTAATATGTACAAGCACAGTTACTGAGACTGTAAGACAGAATTTCTAGATACAGGTATATCTTACAGTTTGCTATTCTTCTACCCTTTTATTGCTACTGTTCTTCATTTCATTCTGTGGTTTAGTCCTCTCTTATTGTCATTTACATTACAAAACAGATGGCTGCCTCCCACTGTGCAAAATTTTCCTCAGGTGGGATCTCAAATATTGTCAGTATTCATTCAACTCTTTCTTTTGTTGGGACAGTGGGCATTACTACTGTAAAGCTCTGTGGGAGCAGAGAGGCCAATTATGAATGCTGTAAAAAGCCTCTCCTCTCAGACTCTCTGCATGTGAAAACTACTCCTAACTACAGTCAGGGATGAATTCATAGCCAGAGAGCCAATCCAGGATAACGCCACCTGTTGAATACTCAACTTCTAGCATCAGTATGGTAACTCCTAGACTAAAAAAATTGCTGTGGGTGCAAGCAAGCCCATGTCACTTTTGCTCCTGATAACCAGGGCGAATTGCAAGCAGGAGGCTGTTTTCAGGTAAGATGGGTGAGACCATCGGGGTAAATGCATTGCCACCAAAGAGCTTAGCAGACTGCAGAGCTGTTTTGGTCAAAGTGCATCACCCCTCTTCTGTTGGCTGTCAGACGAGGGCCTGTGAGGAGCTGAGGTAAGGGCCAGTGCTGCTCAGTGCTTAGTGCTGCAAGCCAGCTGGCTGCATATACATGGCCATCTTGCATAGAAAAAAAATAAGATTTTGAATAAAGGAAGAGGATTATTAGGTTTGTGGTATGTTTCACTCTGATTTATTGGTGTTTTTCCTTTCTGGTAGTCTTCAATATTCTGCAGTATAAATGCAAGCCATTAATGCTTGATCAGAGTTTGCTTCTTTAGGCTATAGCATTTGCAGCAGGAGGAGGAATATGACTAAAATGTAATGGTCTGCTGTAAAAATTTAGTTAATGTGTGGAAGAAAATGCCAGCTGCTGGTGGACTATTTAAGTGGAATCATAACAATGACTAAATGAAATAACTTCAAATGTCATGAGCGAGGTATAAAGCTGATGTCCAGCTCCTCCAGCATGCTTTCAGTGGATATCCTTAGAACTGTTAATAAGATCTTAAGTTCCTAAAGCTCTGTACAAGGTGGGATTTCTGTTGTCCACCAAGATACAAATTTATCATACATTTTACAGCTCCTTTCTTTTTAAGGTTCACTGTATTCAGCATTCACTGAAATTACAGTATTTGCGAGTGCTTATGTGTCTCTCATTCACAGTAGTAATACCATCTTCAACAGTCTGCATAAAAAATCCCGGGCTTCAGAAAATAAATGTTTTTGCCCCAAATGTTTCCAAATAGAAGGATACTACCAGCTCCAGCAATAGGTGAGAGTGAAACCAAACGTCCCTGGGCTGTACTTGAAATGAATTTATTGGGCAGGATGCTAAGATACCATGTTCATGTTTCTCATAACCAAAAACTGCTTTGTGGACCTGCACATGGCTCCCAGGAGTACTGGCACCCTGAACAATCAGCTATTTACTATTGCTATGTTGCAAGTTCTTTGGTTCTCTGTTGGTAGCCAGCAAGGAACCACACAGATATCTGGGGATTTTTTTTGTGAAAAACTCTGGGGATTGCTCTTTTTTTTTTCCCTACAGGCAGGCTTGCATCATTTTTAAACAAGACTAGGATATGTAGTAACAGACTTAAATTTTCTTCTCAAGCATATCATATGCAAATACTGTAAATTTCCATGCCTTAGGCTAAAGTAGAGGTCTAGAGGAAAAATTCATAGTTTGTTTTAATTTATGTTCCAATTTTCAGCCTTATCTGGTTAGTCTTGAGAAGAGAAATCATGCCATGGTCTTCTCTAGTCAACCACCATGATGGCTGGTACACCAACTCTGGAGAGAACTATTGCTGGGGACTATCTGAATGCCACATATCACTCCAAGTAGACATCTCCCTGTCAAATAAAAAATACTGCAAGCAAGTATCTGTTTGAACACCATAATGGGATTAACACAGCACTCATCAGGGAAAGTAGACTTGCACCAGGACTAATTAACTGCTATGGGTGTACCAGTAAATTCCACCAGGATGCAATTCCACAGCCCTTCCTCATGGGTGGAAAGCAGCTGTTACTATGCCTCTATTGTCATGCAGCACGAAAATAGAAAGTCTCTGTCTCCTTTTAAAAACAAAATGGCAGAAAGTTCCACTTGCGTTTAAGGAACTTCCTTGTTCCCTTTTAAGTGTGAAAGATGAAGTTCGAAGAAGTTCTATGACAAAGGAGAAAAGGGAGGTTCTTCAGTCATCGGGGAAGATGACGAAGCTGGAAAGAGAATGCAGTGAGGAGTCAGCATATGGGAGGTATGAATGTCATGTTTTAATGTAGTACCTCAGATTTAGATTGTATTTTACAAAATCTTCAAAAGGTAAGGTCTCCCTCCAGGGAGCTTGCTCAACAGCAAAGGAAAACCAAGCAGTATCAATGCTTGTCTAGGAAGTAATCACATTTGTGAATGCATACCAAATCTTGTCCAGTTCAGGAAGAATGGGAAGATGGCTGAAGCGGACACTGATGTAATTCTTATCCCATTTGAGTGTAATAAGATACTGTGATACAACAAGACGGTATGCTTTACAGGGCCACTGACAAAAGTATCATAATTCCATTGCCAGGATCATGCAAGGTATTCTTTTTGGAGATAGTGTTTCAATGACAATTTATGTGTGTTGGAAATTTTTCTTAGGAGATGAGTAACCAGAAAAACAAAATGTGTTACACACCTGCAGAAATGGTAGTGTGGTTTCATAGCTGTTCTGTAGCTCAAGGATCCTGTGGTGATATGGGGAGCTACTAGGGAATTTGCTGCTGTAAGTGTACATTTGGTATTATGGTCCTGCCAAGAAACCTGAAAATCATTGCTCAGAAATTGCCTTAAGTGCTGATTTTTTTTTTGGTCTTTCTTTTTCTTTGCATGTTTTAGCAAAGTCCTTTATTGTTTTATACTGAAATTGTTAAAGGGAACCTACTTAGTACAGTGGGAGCCCTTTGTAATTGCACATCAAAAAGATATAACAGCAAGGATTAAGAGGTTGTGTTGAATCTGTAACCTTCACCTTTCCCACACTGCTACTACTGAAGCACAAACATCCTGGAGGGCCAGACTGGTTCTAAGGACTTTGGTCCAAATCACCAGAAGGATCAAGTGGTCTAGGCACAAGCAGATATTTCTACCAATCAGCTAATTAGATGGTCTGATGTATTGTGTTTAAATTGCTCTATCAGGATGTGTGGGAGATGTGAATCATATCATTCCATATGTAAAGGGGTTGGGAACCCAGATTTACTACTTTACAGGAGATTTCTCCAACCCCTAAAAATAATCTTGGCCAAAACATTTTCCATTCTCTCCTCTTCAAGTGAACAATTTTTCTTAAGATGGAAGAGGTCGGGAGCTGTGCTGCCCTGGTGGAGTGGTCTGGATTCCAGGCAACGTTTGCCCCCACAAATAGCAGAAGTCTGGCCTTTGGGCAAAAGTAGAAAGTGAATCCCAAGAAGTCCTGTGACCTCAGAGTTCTTGGGTAAGCCTAGGCAGATGTGGAGGCCCATAGTATTGTCTTTGCTTCCTCCATAGTTCTTTCCATGTGTTTTGGGAGGAGCTGGTCTGTACTCCCAAACCCAGCAGAGGTTGGGTGCTGGATCTTCCCCAGAGCAGGATCTTGGCTACCTGAGAGAGGTGCTGCTTTCTGATGGGGAAACGCTCCTTTCCTCAGAGTTTCTTTTTGGTTGATGCAAGAGTTCCTCATGGTTTTTTGAACAGTTTCTCACTTAGCCTCTCTCATGGGAACACCACAGCTCTTCCTGCCCCAGTTAGGTGCTGCTTAGCGTAAAGTCCCAGGGTATCACTTGTCTTGAACACAGCGATTTCCCTGTTGGTTTCAAAAATACATGTGAAACCAAAAAAAAAACAAAACTAAAACCCACACAAAAAACAGAAGCATGCTAGATGAATGACTGGAATCTGAAAAACCCCATCTCTCCCCTGTGCCTGAAGTGGCATGTGACGGTGACAGATTTGGTGTGGAGAGGGAACATGCTGGGTATCTCCCTAGTCATCTTTGTACCTTAGCTCTGCAGCATCAAACGTCACTCCCTGCTGCTCATTGTCTGATCTCTGTTTCTATTTGTAAATGCCAAGATTTTGGGATTTCTGCAGGAATCTTCTGATGCTGCATGTCTAGGCATATCACAGTTAAGTGCCTACACTTTGGAAATGTCTGACAGCAAAATGTATTTTCTTTATTCCAGTAAATTCAACAAAAGATGGCAACATGAACAAAGAGGAAGGATTTTGTTGAGAATTACAGATGTTTTTAAGAAACAGTATATTAATTGTTTTTCATTTAATAATATTTTTGTTATCTATTATGTGTTTGTCTATGCAAAATTTATGGTGCAAAGTTTCATATTATATACATATTATAAAATTGCTACATTCTAAAACTCAATTTTCAACTAAATTTTTAAAAGGAATTTTTGATAGTCAGGTAGAGGATTCCATGGAGATTCCATGTTTCTTGGACAGTTCTGTGCTTTTCAGCTAGATGCTATCCATGTTTCCCACTCAGCCCAGATGCCATGTAGTGAAACCTTCTTTCTGCTTGGTGCTTCACGTGTGATTCCACAAATGTTGTGAGTTGATATTGGTGTAGGAAAGCCACTGCCAAAAAAAACGGCACTGCCATGCAGTAGCCTGACCTGTGCCATGAGTCACTTTTTCTCACAGTTCCCCACATGTGTTAGTGTTGGTATTTGAGTAGCCGGAGAAAGCGTCAAGTTGGAACCTAACCCAACGAAGAAATTAAATAAAAACGGATTTCAGTGGGATCAGTTCTATGATCTAACTCTGCCCAAATGCTTGTGTCAGTGTGGTGGAGACAGATACAGCGGGTGACTCCTAGGAGTGTATAAACTACAAATAACAAGATACATGTCTTCAAGTCAAACAGAAACATGTTTTACCTCATCCCAAAATAACATTCAGTTCTCACTTCTCCAAAGTAGCATATACTCTTAAAAACAGATTTAAGAAGTAGTAAGTATTAAGAAGCCACAGTGTTCATCACCTTTTCATGACAGGCAAATTTAGCAGCTAAATTCAATTTGTGTATCTAAGGTATTGTGACTGCTCAGCTGCTTTCAGCTTTGGATTTTATTTTGGACATTTTTACTGTTCCTTAAATAGTCTTTTTAGCCAGTTGTATCTACTTGATCTCAGAAAGCAATTGCATGTGTCTTATTCTATTGTGACTCCACTGATAATGGCAGGATTCCCGATGCCTGTGAAAGAGAAAAGGAAGTTGAGCTGAAGACTTCCACTGCCTTAGACAATTTTCAGTGCATGTTTTGCCATCTGTATAGATAAACCTGCAGCTGATGAATTTTTTATACCAAGCTACTGAAAGGTGGGTCCACACCAACCTCATGAAGTTCCAACAAGGACAACTGCACAGCCCTGCAATCTGAGTCAGGGCAATCCCAAGCACAGATACAGGCTAGGCAGAGAATGGCTTGAGAGCAGCCCCAAGGAGAAGGATTTGGAGGTGTCAGTTTATGAAAGACTAAACATGAGCATCAATGTGTGCTTGCAGTCCAGAAGGCCAACCGTATCCTGGGTTGCATCAAGAGAAACATGACCAGCCAGTCAAGGGAGGTGATTCTGCCCCTCTCCTCTGCTCTCTGAGACCCCACCTGGAGTACTGCGTCCAGTTCTGGGGCCCCCTGTATGAGAAAGACATGGAGCTGTTGGGATGGGTCCAGAGGAGGGCCACAAAGATGATCAGAGGGCTGGAGCACCTTCTCTACAAGGACAAGCTGAGAGAGATGACACTCTTCAGCCGAGAGAAGAGAAGGCTCCAAGGTGACCTTATAGCAGCCTTCCAGGACCTGAAGGGGGCCTACTGGACAGCTGGGGAGGGAGGACAAGGGGCAAGGGTTTTAAACTGGAAGAGGGTAGATTTAGAGTAGATCTCAGAAAGAAATTCTTTACTATGAGGGTGGTGAGACAGTGGAACAGGCTGCCCAGTGAGATCGTGGATGCTCCCTTCCTGGAGGCATTCAAGGCCAGGCTGTATTGGGCTTTGAGCAATGTGAGCTAGAGGAAGGTGTCCCTGCCTGTAGCAGGGGGATTAGAACTAGATTGTCTTAAAGGTCCCCTCCAACCCAAATCATTCTAGGATTCTGTGATTTGAAGAGGTTGCAAATAGGTTGCAAATGTAGTCCGAAGGGTCTTTGGACTATACATTTCATGAGATCCCAACCTCTAGAAATCAGAACATTCAAATGCTCTTTGGTGGGTGGGCAGGTAAGGTAGCTGCAACCTCCACTGCTTTTTGGTCTACCAAGACCTTCTGCAGAGTGAAAGGCCTGCCAAAAGTCAGCAAAACAAAGATAACATTTTGTGGTGTGTGGGAGGCTCCTTTAGCTTTCTTGGAATTCCTTTACTTTTTGTTTCATATTTCTTAGTTTTCTTACAATGTGTATATTGAGCAAATATTGTGTATTGTTTTAGAGTAGCAGCCACAGGGGTAAAGAAAATATCTGCTTATCACAGTGAAAGATCAGTGTCACACTGGGGGAAAGATTTTTTTATATTTTCTTTATGATAAAATTACTGTAAAAGGATGGAATTTGTTTACACAGAGCTCAATGGCAACATTTCTATTGATTACATTATGAACCTGACACTGTATTGCAAATGCCATCTGCTTGGAATCTTTTGCTTGCCATTGACATGGGACAATTCATTGCCAGGGGACAAAGTCACTTTGCCTGTTCTGCCAGTTCTTCCTCTGAACTAGCCCTGTAAACACTAATAATCTTGACACAGCCTGGAGCAACAAGAGGAGTGCAATCACAAAAGGTCATGTACTATGATCTGAGCATGTAGTTCTGAAATGAAACCCCAGCTTTTTCTGAGAGACAAGCTTTGTAATAAATTTATCTGGGGATTTAACAGAAAGGATACTTTTTTTTTTCTTTTTTTTTTCTTTTTTTTTTTCCCCAAGATATTGTTTTTAAAAATTAAGTTTTTGAAGCACTTTTAATCTGTGGACTGAATCATCCTGGATAGCTCCTCACTTCTGTAGAGATCCCCAGTTGCACACTACAGTGTCTCTTGATAATCCTGAAGTTTGTTGTTAATCCCCTACTGATGGGTATACTTTTTGCATCCTCAAAGATCCCCCCAAATGTCTCTTTCCCCCAAAATGATCTTCTGCCTGGGATGTTCCTCTGTGCCCCTGTGGGAGACTTTCTTTCAGACAACAATTCACTGTGGACTATTTCAGGTAGCATTAAACTTGAATGGGCAGAAAAGACCACGGGATAGCATTCAATCAGCATCAGAGAATATACGTTTGTTTTTTTCCCTGGGAATACACTGACAAAGTCCTTTGGAGCCACCCGTGTGGGTAATCATTCTACCTCTGCTCTTTTATACTTTCTTTTTCTCTTTTGCTTCTCGCTCTACTTCTTAACAGCCATTTTCAGATGAGGAAGAAAAAGAACACATGAAAAGAATCCTTATGTTATACCACAGTAAATAAAGTCTATCATGCAGCTTTGCAGAAGAAGCACAGTTTTGCATCACTCTTGTTCTTCCCTTTAATGACCTGGAATGGTTTAGAAAATCAGGAGTGTTTCATATGAAATAGAAAATATGATGTTTTATCTGTAAATGTTCTAAAGAACAGGGATGGCTCCTTGTGTTTCTAAATTGCAGGCAGCTGTGATAGCTGCCCAGCTTTCTTAGCTTGCTGAGTGTATCAGGTGAAAGGTAAGAAACAAATCACAACAGGGAAACGTCAGTCCTGACATCCCTTTTTCTGAAGCTTGGTAGCAACACTGTGTTACACCTCAGGAAGAAGTGCCTTGGGGCCAGAGACTGCGGGCATCAAGGCCCAGTCATCGCCAGGTGCATCCAGAAAGCAGGTAATTAACACGCCACAATGACCGCCTCTCTGAACCACAGCTTTGTCATCTTGAACACTGTCCTCAGTGACATCACTCTCCTCTGCCTGATGCAGAAGACATTTCTCCAGCTGTGCTATCTGTATCTATACCACAGTCACTATATATATCATACAGTATACTACCACCTATACTGTATGTCAGCTTTACTGACGGTGATAGGAGCTTGCCCTGGGAAGTGAGGGGGGGGAGCTGGAGCTGGTTGGCCATCCTGGGGTACTCGCACTGCTCTGGGGTTCAAGCTCCATCAGGATGATCCACAGCAAAGCTGCCAAAAACTCAGCACTCTTTTTTTACAGACTCAGAGCAAGGAGAAATCTATTTGCTCCTGTCCCTGCTATTACTGTAATCACACTCTGCTTCATAGTGTAGAAACTCTGTGCAGGGAGGCATCTCTAAAAGAAATTTTAGTCCTAGCTCTAAAAGGAGCCATGCGATGGCCTCAGGCACTTCACGTGGCCGTGGCCTGGAATTGTTCTTAAATACTCACCAGAGGGCCACATTTTGAATGCTAAATTGTAACTTTCTGTTTCTCCAGCTTCTTTCACAGTATTTTCACAGTATTTTCTTAGACGTGGAAGATCTGCAGATAGGTGCTTGACCCATGTTTCTGGGGAGTGCTGTTACACAGAGGATGACACTACGCCTGCACAACAGTGAAGCATAAGAGGATGCCCACTGGACCTGGTATTGCTACGGTAAATGTTTTGGTTTTTTAGGGTATAATGACTGAAACCTTCAGTTTCAATGTACATTTTTCAGCATACGCAGAACTGGCAGACGTAGATACCTCTTTCTCAGGCGGAATTTTATGCAATGTGGCAGGAATACATTACATGTTTCCTGGAAACAAATGAAATCTTTCCAGAAGACTGTGCAAGAAAGCACCAGGCAAAAGACTCTGACATAAGACAACATGCTCAGGCATAGAAAACAGTTGGTTTTACGTAAATAAACTAACCTTATCCTATTACAAATAACCATTCACATTCTCATGGTTTCTCATTTCTCTCTGCTAATTTATAACTTTCCAGTCTTTTGCGTTGTATTAATTCCAGTTGGTTTACTGAGAAATCTCTTTTTCCTCTAACAGTTCATATCGTGTAGGTACTGTTTCTCTTAGGTAAATAGCAGCGTCCACATCATTTGAATTTTAAGCGTGGTGGTCTTATTTCTGATTTGCAACAGAAGGCTATGATTATTGTTGTTGGCAGTGCCTTTCTTGTGTCTTTTTTTTTTTTTGGTAAGGATTTTGTAAAGGATTGAGCATTTGAAAGAGTTTATGTCTGGTTTAAACTGCAAGAACGT
This sequence comes from Perdix hodgsoniae, assembly GCA_035772895.1. Lineage (NCBI taxonomy): Eukaryota > Metazoa > Chordata > Aves > Galliformes > Phasianidae > Perdix > Perdix hodgsoniae. Next base: position 25,531,824 of record JAPSGF010000005.1, on the reverse strand, counting down.
ATTTTCAGAATTTTGACTCAGCTTGCTGGAGAATATTTGCAGTATGTTTTGAACAGAGTTTTGGGAATTTTATTCACAATTGTGTTTGAACTTACGAAGTAAAACTGGCTCAATATGGAGTATCAAATAAGGATGTTTTAGAATCTATTCTTATGCATAGAGTTCTCAAAGATTATAGGAGATTATCTCGTACAAGCAACTCCTGTACCAAGGGATTTTTTGCCACTGTTTTCAAGAAGATTGGGAAGAGGCCAACAAAATCCATCCTGTTGATTTTCCCCACATTGCGAAACTGCTGTAGCTACGGGTACTCTAATAGCAGTGCTGGTAACTGTTTTGCTGGGAATGCTGATTGAAAAGAATAAAGAAGCTGGTAGAAACAGAAATCTCTCAACAACGACATTTGGAAAGCAATTGAAATGTTGCCTATTCGTAACTAACTCCTCATTCATGATTTCACCTTTCCACCTTGTTGTTTTCCCAGCCGGCAATTCCAGAGCTATTCCCAACAGCAAGAGACAGAGTGATGGTGGAGTTGGTTGGTGATCTTGGGCCAGGCTGAGAGCTGCAGGAAGGGTGTGTAGGTGTGTGCCAGCTTCTGGCAGCACTGCAGTATGATGGAGCAGAAGCTGCAGGCTCTGGCACACAAAGAAAGACATTCATTTACCAATAACCCCACAGCCACCTGCTCCCATGCCAGAGAGTTCCAGCCCTTCTTTCTCTGCACTGATAGCATCCAGCTAGCTTTCTTCTTGGTTTCTCATCCACCTTGCTGTTTGCAGAGGGAATGTCAAAGGAAGTGAGCTTTGAATATACTGCTGGCTGTTGCTCAGGTAGGTTCTTTTTGCACATTTATAGGACAATCATGCGTGCATTTGGGATCGCAGATGCACCATCATTTTTCTGACCCTTCTTTTTAGAGTTGAAAATACAGTGAAACTGATCTTTTTTTTTTCCTGGAGAACTCCTGGTTATTATGGGGCAAAGTATGCTTATGTGTTCTGTTGGGACTGGTATACGGAAGCACAGCCCTGGGACCAAGTATTTTTCTTTCTGAGTCTGTGAACAGAGCTGGCTAAAAGGCAGTGGAGTGTTAATGAGTATGTGGGGAGGAAGAAATGAATGAATTGGGTGCTGTGATAGCAGCAAAGACGCTGAGTCTTTGGAGGAGGTAGAATGGAGATAAAATAGCTAGGAAGGGGGGAAAAAAATTGAAAGAGGATTTGAGAGAAGATGGAGGAAAAAAAGAGGTCAGGGGAAGTACAGTTTGCTAGAAACTTTCACAAATTCCAATTTCTTTGGCATACTCTCTTAATGACTTAAAAAGCAAAATGGAATGTGGAAACAAAGCTGACCTTGCTTTCACTTTTGAATCATAGAATTACAGAACTGACAAAAGAGAGGGCACTTGTGTGGGCAGAGGCAGCAAGAACAATATGACTCAGCCCTCTTGCCCCAACTCCTGTAACCCAGTGAGCTGCACTTCAGCTGGAACGTTCTTATGAGGAAGAGGCAGTGGATCAGGTCCATCCATCCCCGTGACTAGCAGATAGATCCCTTATTTGTAACTCAGGATATCTTCTTCATTGCTTTTGTTTCTATCTGAAAATAATTTTCATATACTGGCAGTCTCTGTAGGTTAATGTTATTATTTTATTTTATTTTATTATTTTTTTTTAAATGTTAAAGAGGTAATGAATCAATTGCTTGGCTTCCAGTGACTAAGGTTCAGTTTGCCCTAAGCTATGTGCCCAAAATGTAAGTATAAGCCTTCACCAAGCCAAGATGTAATTCTCCTGCTGTGGCTGGTTGGATGTACCCTAAGAGGCTGTAGGGGCACAGATGCACAGATGTCCTGATGCCCTGCAGTTTTCTACCTCCCATGTGACCTCCATGGCACTGGTGACCTCAAGTAGCCTAGGCCTCTCACAGCACCCAGCAGTACTGTCAGCCTGTGCTATGAGCTCTGCACTGCCCAGGTGAAGGGGACATGTGCTGAGATGGCAGGTTCCAGGCCCCAAGACAAGGTGCTGAAGGAAGTCACATCCATCTGGCGTAGGGCACTTTAGGTCAGGCTGCCTGACGTAGCAGCAGGGAAGTATGCTGGCTGGGCAGCTGGACATGAGAGAGAGCAAGAGAGGCCAAATGAAACTGAACGGTGTTGGTACGTGTACAGACAGAGCAACTCCCTGATGCTTTCTTCTCCCTGCCCTTGCATACTTGTTTCCCACTTTTACTCTGGTTACCATAGAGTAGTTGTCTCTTGAGAAACAGCCTCAAGCAATTGTAGATGTTTGCTTTACATTACCCACATTTCCTGTCAGGACATATTGTCTGTCTTTCTGCACTTAAAGTGCTTGATACACCACTGAATAACTCCAAATTTGCTTTGCAGCCTCTTCTGAATATATTCTCTTGAATATGTTCCAAGTGCTTCCCCTTCCAATATCTTTTTCCAGTTTGCAAATTTCTCAGTGGTCTCTGGATTTCTTTCTTCGGTCTATCTCCTGCTTTGGGTCCCAAAGCTCTCCCCACCTGCCTGATCCTCTTTCCCAGGAATTCTGATTGTCCTTCAAATCCAACCTGGGTCCCATGTCTGTTTTACAAGAGATTTCAAAAAGGCTACACCCAAAAGGCACTGAGCACAAGCCTTTATTTACTCCAGAATGCCAAGGACTGCTGAGTGAGGGCTTGAACACAGTGCTGATCTTGTCTCTACCACTGCCTGCAAAGCACTGTGCCACCTCAGCAGGAGTACAGCTGGTACACTGACATCTTTGGACAGGAATAAAGCAGGAGTTCAGCATGAACTTGGTGTCTGGTGACAGCAAATGGACGGGTGGCCTGGGGATTGGACTGGAAGTGAGCCCACAGGGGAAGAGGAAGACTATGTTAGGAGTTGGCCACTGGGGACCTTAGGCACCTCTACCAAGCTAAGCCAATTCCTGCAGATGGCAACTGTATTCCTGACGTTGGGAGATGCCAACAATGTCACAGGGGAAGGAGGGATTTGCCAGATATTCATGTTGGTGCTGCCTACACACATACTCTCTGGTAAGAACAGTGGTTTTTGCACGTGTCCCTGTCTTCTTTGGGAATGTAATTTCTAGATGTACTTGTGGAGTATTTACAGCTGCTTAGGGTTAGTATCAGATGATAGTTTGACCACAGATTGAAAGCAGCTGATGGCTATGATTTTTGTGATCTTGTCTGGTTGCACCTCAAAGGAAGCAGTGAAATAGATGATCATGAGATAGTGCTGATGTGTGAGATCATAGTTTAATACTAATTGTAGAGTTTTGAGACAAGTCCAGGAACAAGCCAAGTTCCAGCCAGCTTGAGTAGATGCATGAGATGAATGCAGTTTAAACTGATGGGTTTAGCAGTGAGGACAGGATGTTTAGAAATTGTATATTTATATCCATATATGAAATGATGCATGAGGACACATACGTTTAGAAATTACATCAGAAATTACTTGGGTGTAGAGAAATTGTTGAAGTTATCAGGGTAGGTGTTCTAAGAGATCTTGCGTTGTCTGGAGGTAGTTACCTTACTGATGTGGCTTGTAAGAACAGTGAGAGAATGAAAGAGTATTTGAAATGAATTAATGGCAGGCTGTATCTTCACTTGAGATGACGGCAGAGCTTCCAGAAGGTGCTGTCAAGCAAGGAGACTAAGACTCCTATGTTATTCATTTGTCAGCCTGGCCTCACTTCAGCCTAGAGCAAACATCACTCTCCAAAACAGTTTTCAGGCACAGTCTGTGGGTAAGGACCAATTGATAGTTATTCCTAATAGGTATCCTGTGAGCACCAAGCCTGCTTTGGAATCTGAGATAGCTTAATAATATGAATTTGGGCTTCACTGCCTGCAAATGATTTTAGCCACGTGTAATTTGATAGCAGAGATGTAGCATTAGATGTTTGGTTCTTGGCACCTAGAGAAAACAAGTAATGGCCAAACTCTCTATGAAATAGGAAAGCCTGGACAAAGCCTGAAGTAATTGAGCCAGTCTTCAGCAATGAAAGATAACTAGGCTTGCTTGGATTCTTAGCAGGAAAGTTACACAGCAAAGGCACACCAGTGGAAGGCAGAGCCCATGTCTGCAGCCCCATGTTGGGACCTATCTTTCTTGTGAGATCCAGTAGAGGCCAAGTCATGTTGTAATGTGTCACATCCATCTTGTGTTCTGCGTCTCATGTTTGCTTTGGAGAAATCAAAGTCACCCTCAGTGTGGTGGGAAACACCAGCAGTCTGTGTTAGGATGGTTCCTTCTTCCTACTTTGACTGGTTCTCAGGAGGAGATCTGGCAGTAATGATAGGCACAAGATGAAGAAGATCTTAAAATTCTGGGGGCACATGGTTGCATGGGGTTCTTTCAGTGAGGGTCTGGACTCAGAGAACACACAGGGACTGACATCTCCACCAAAACCTCTCTGGTAAGAGGGAATCTGGTAGCCAGTTTGGGGTGCACAGACAGGTGTGGAAGTTCAAATGAGTGCTGCAGCCTCTGAGTCTGATTTTGCTGTGATGGTTTCTGAATGATAGATGTTATAACATAATCTCTAGGAGCTTCAGTATAATGACCTAGGTTTAAGCATAGACTTCGGGAAGCATAGACTCCGTAGGCTTAAAGTCAGAGAAGCCTGTGCTTCACGTAAGACAACAATTACATGCGCATAGAAGTTAGACTGTATACCTAAGATCCATTAGAATTCAATCACTTAAATGTTTTCTTAATCCTCTTTAGTCCAGTCATCATTTTACTTATTACTTTACAAGGTCACTGTAGTAGAATGTAGTGGCTAAGTCATGGCTTGAATCATGATAGGAAGGCAGAGCAACCCAGGGGAACTCAGGTGAAAGCAATGCACCTGAGTGACCAGAAGGTTTGGAGTTAGCATCCACCCCTTCCCAGACCTCGTTCAAGGGTTGGCAGGGGAGGGGAGCTCTCTGGAGATTCTTGTGTTTCTGAGTCCTTCTAAGGGTAAGCAGTATCTTTCCTTTATTTCTATCTCCACTGCTGTTGCATTTGAGCGGCTCCTTGTTTGCTGTACTCTGGGATCTTGCTGCTCTGCTGTCATTACTGTGTTTTTCATTGTGTTACAGTTGTTCTCTTCAGACTGAGCTAGAATCACAGCCCTATAATTTAGAGACAGGTTTTACGCTTATGTGCCTAAAGCATCAAAATAGTGATTACAAATCCACCAAAACAAAGTATATGGTTTGACTTCATGTTTCCACTTCAGACTGTGAAGAAACAACAGGGAAAAAAGGAAAGATAAAAATTGAGAGATATTTGCCCTCCAGCTGGTCTACGTTCCTGTAAAAGAAATGATTTACGTCAAAGTGATCTAAACAGAGTTATCTGCAAAATAAACTTAAACTGTCACTCTTTCACATAGAATACCACTTGGTATGGATATAGAACAGCTGCGAGCTAAATGAATGATTTAATATTTCACTTTTCATCCTGTTCTTTTAACAGACTTCGCAATAGTGTTATTAACCTATGGCTTTTGTCTGGCAATTAAATGGTTAGCTCTGGTTAAGTTGTGTCTCCCATATAAAAGAAATATATTTTGTCATATCCTCTTGAAAAACAATCAGAATAAGCTGCAGCTGGTAACTTCTTTTGAAAAATGTATTACTTTCTAAGTCATCTGAGAAAAGAAAATACAATTTCAGGCCCTACTTCCAGAAAAACAACAAAATAACTCAAGCACAAAATGAACACATTTCTAAGTATGCTTTTAGAGAATAAGTTTTATTTATTATTATTATTACCATTTTATTTAGAAGTGTAGTTTGATACATACTTTTAAAAATGAAAGAAAAAGTAAGAAATAATAATGCTCCAAACAATTCAGTCAACTCTTACGTTTGGCAGTAATGATAGGCACAGGCCTTTTGGCCTGGCTGCTTGCATAGTTTTAGGAAAAAAACGTAGTATGTGAAGAAGAGAAAGGTTTCCCATTTTAGAAGTTCTCATTCTTCTGTTTTGGCCTTAATTTCAGGTGAGTTTATGTGAACTATTTCCTGAACTAAAGCACTTTCCTCCACCTCTCATTCTGCAGAAGTGACCTGCTTCATGCCCTGAAAGGATCTTTAAAAAAAAGTTTCAACGTGTTTTCCTTTGGACTTGATGCAGGATTTGAGTGTAACTCAGCCAGAGGAATATCTTCTTTACTACTCAAAAAGAAATATAAAAGAAAGAAATATACCCTCCAAATCCCTTATGGTATGATGGCTGTGAAAGTTCAAGCTGCTAGAACAGTTCGGGTGCTGCCAAGGGAGGACAGTGCCCAGAGATGGGAAGAGCAGTCCTCACCTCTGATTGCCCCATACTGTTTAGGCCCCCTCAGATAACTTTCTGCTATATCTGCTGGCCCATGAAAGAAGTGAATTCAGTCAGCTAATTCCATTTTGTTCTCTGCAGTGGATGGTTTTGTAGTGTGACTTCTTGAGAGGTTTCGATACTGGTATTGTCAGCTGTGCAGACCATTTGTTAAACAAGCATCCCAGAAAGCAAGAAGCTAAATACATATTTAATATTTACTTATTTCTACATTTGATTTAATGAGAAGGTTCTGGGTGGAATTGAGCTGTTTTTAAAACACTTACCTGTCATCAAAAGGGTTGATGACTTATTGTTGCTACTGTTATTATTATCATCATCAAAAGATCATCCTAAGCTCTCTGAACATGTTATGGCTCTAATAACGGCATCAGTAATACTGGAACTCTAAATAAAACACTGGAAGGTTATGAGGCTCTGCAGTGAATGAGATTGTAAAGAAATGCTTGTCCATATAACCTGTGTAGTCATTCTTCCCAAAGATGAACTGCCTAAGCAGGAAAATAAAGATTAATATCTTTTGCTGGTATAAGATTTGTAAGGAAAATTACTGGCCTAGGGAAGGTTGATACTGACTCAAGCAAGCACAAGGACCTCAGGCCACTCTTCAGTGGAAGAAACATTTTTGCCAGCATTAGTCTATGAATTTTTGCTTCATAAAGGCATTTGTTCTCTTTCTGTCACTCGTGGTACTAATACTCAGCAAGGATTAATGAGAGTTATATAATTTTCAAGAACTGAAAATACCTCAAGGAAAGTATAGTTCTGCTTCTTGGTTGCATTCAGTCTTCTGTTGTGTGAGAGAGTCTGGGATTCCCCACCTGGTGAGGTTATCACTGTGTTCAAGAATTAGTAAACTAGGAGGAAGAAAGTTTTTTTTGTTGTTGTTTTTAAAGCATAAATGACAGTGGTAGGTCTGTCTACCACAGGTATTACAATTGCTCTTATCCTCCTTTTAAAAATGCAGTGGTTCTCCAAGCTTGCTGAAGGAGACTTCAAGCAGAATGCATTTTCCAGAACAGAAGTTTGTGCTCCCCTTAGCTGGGCCTGCTTGTCCTCCAGAAATTCTCAGTGATGTGCATGAAGGTTCTGAGGTTCTGCTTAAGAGCAAAGAAAGTGTTTCCCCACTGATACGATGTTCTTTGTTTCCTTCTGGTGGCAGTTTACACACGTTCCTTGTAACAGTTCTTTGTTATGCCTAGGGAGAAGGACAATGTAGATGGCCTTCATGAACGGCCACTTGCATCAGGGTGATATGCTGCCACTGGTGACAGAGAGGAACTGTTCAGATCTCCTCGTAATTCCAAGTTTAACTACCTAGCTAACAAAGCTCTCTTTAAAGGTGTTTAAGTTTTTAATGTCTGCTTGGTATTTTCTTGTATTTTTTTCTCGGGTTTTGGGGAGTAGTGTTGTACTGTTGGAACAAAGCAAAGAAATGGGGATGTGACTGAGCAAGCAAGCAGGTGCATAGATGTGTAAGCCCAGACTGAACTTCGATGTGTATTTAAGCTGGCAGAAAAGAGCCCCAGCAAGTGTGGGGAGATCTGGATTTCAGGTGACAGAGCTTCTAGCTCTGGTTTGTGTTCGTACCACTGATGGGAAGGGGGGAACAAAATGAACAGGGATGGAGTTAGGAATTGTAATCTCTCCAGCCCTACTATCTTTTTGTTTTGGTGGAGACCTTCCAAAATGCTTGGTAAACTACAGCCTGTTTTGGTTAGTGCTGGAGGGATGACTGCTTCTCAGAGAGGACTCCTCAGAGCAGAGGATACAGGCAACTTTGAGCCAGCAGCCCCCTGGAGAGCCAGCAGCAAACTCCATAGTGGTACTTGGATGACTTCCAGCAGTCTGGACTGGAATCACTGCAAATGTGAATCTCTCTCACTCCTGTAATTCCAGTGTTGAGAAGTCCCTGCTCCTGACGTTTTCTTCCCACAGGCTATTTCTTGGCTCATTCTCTGGCAGTGGCCCATAACCAACAGTGTGTTCTAACACGTCGCCAGGGTTTGTCAGCAGAAACTCAAGCTAAAAAAACCACCAGTATTTCTCATGTTGATCTTTCAGAAGATGTCAGAGTGCTGAGCAATGGGACTTAAAAGAGTTAGAAAAGCAATAAGGAGAGATGATGTGAATAACATTGCAGATCCCCTCCTGAGTTTCACGGATTTGTAGTAAGTCCTTGGCTTCCATGGTTTTGCATATTGCACTATTTCGAAACTCATGAAAACACTGTCTTCACTGAGCTCCACTTTACCTGCTGCTATCACACAAACCATCAGAAATGGTTTGTAGTTACCCAGGTCTCTGTGGATCACAGAATCACTTATCTTCACTGCTGCAGCATGTTACCTTCCCCTTGTCTCTGTTTTGGCCTTCTGCCTTTTTGCTGTATCTTGGATTATAACATCCATGGGGTAAAGTCAACTTCCACATGAGCTATAAACTGTTTACCATGAGATTTGCTTCTGGGTGGGTTCTCCAGGTCAAAAGTGCTTGAACATGACCAATGAAAGTGCTATACAGAGAATATTCACATTTCCTTAAATGGGAGCAGGACAGCTTAGCAGTCCAAAAATCTCCTTTATCTGCACAGACAGTACCATAGACTAGTTCAGAGCATCCAGACCATGAAGAGCAAGGGCCTGGAGAGCAAACAAGGCTCCTGTGTGTAGAGGCCATGCATTTTGCAGAGATTCTGCGAAAGCTTATGCAGAGATCTAGCAGTGTTCTGTAAAAGTGCTCTAACTGATGTTCTGAGTTAAACACGTGAATAAGCCTAAGTAAGCTGATTAAGTACCATTAACAAAGCTGTTTTAAGAGGTACTATATGTGAGTTTGCAGTAAACAAGAGAGCAATTAGACTGGATCCTATCTTTGCAATCTTTCTTGGGGATGAGGTGAAGCTGGGTGATCATCTTGGAAACATCCTTTATTGCATCCTTCAGTGCCTTCATGATGGCTCTCAAAAAGCTGACGCATGATTTACTGGGAAGTATAACCTTTTTTCAGGGGGATCTTCCCCAGAAAACAGCATGGGGTGAAGAGCTGTGTTGTGTGTCCCTGTCCTATAAGGAAAGGTTGAGGGGAATAGGCATGTTCAGCCTGGGGAAAAGAGGACTCTGAGAAGACCTGATTGCAACCTTCCAGTACTTGAAGGGAGCTTACAAGCAGGAGGAGGACCGACTTTTTACATGATCTGCTAATGATAGGACAAGGGAGAATGGCTTTAAATTAAAAGAAGGAAGATATAAGTTAGATGTTACAAAGAAATTCTTTATTCAGAGGGTGGTGAGTGGCTGGCACAGGCTGTCCAGAGAAGCTGTGGGTGCCCTGTCTCTAGAAGCACTCAAGGCCAGGTTGGATCAAGGCCCTGGACAGCCTGATTCAGAGGCTGGCAATCCTGCCCATGGTGGAAGGGCTGGAGCTAGATGATGTCAGAGGTCTCTTCTAATCCAGGACATTCTATGAGATGAGGCTTTCTTCCTCATGTTTCTTTTTCCCGTGGAAGAGCAAGGGTTCCAGGTCTATGCTACCATGGATTATACTAACGCATATGCTGAGGGCTCTTCTGTGGTTAATCATCCTGTTCTGCTAGGAACTCACTATGGGAGATGCTGTAGATACTGGTGCCAAAAAGGGCTTCATGAAAAGAAGAGTAACGTCTCCCATTTCTATCGTGCATCTAAACTCATGCTAACTACACAAGACATCAGTTATGTCTGCACTTCTGTAAGCAGCTGCGCTGATCTCAGGGCACACAGAGGAAAAGCAAAGGGTCAGGTGAGGGCAACAGATCTGTTCCAGGTTTCCCTGACTCATGGCTGTGTCCCAGCCACGTTCTCTAGGGGCTTCCAAGCAAGGAATGTTTTCTGCTGAGTCATGGCATTACAAAGAGTTGTCATCTTGTGATTAACTCTCACCCTCCTTTTTTTTTTTTTTTTTTAATCCCAAAGAAGAAAAGTAAACCTCCTGATTTCTGTGCTCTCCCACCCTGGGGAGAGTGCCTGGGTCATGGAAAACGTGAATTCTGCCCCATTTTATATCATCTTCTCTCTTTCTTGTATTTTCTTGTAGCCAGCGTTCTCTCTCGGATATGGGAACCTACATAGCTGCCCTAGGGAGCCTCTAGCTATCTCTCTTGATCTCTGTCCTGTTAGCTAGAGGACAGCTGTCAGTGCCTCACAGGGATTTTCTTCAGCACAAAGTGCTGTGGTAGCAAAATGCTTGTAACACTCCTGCTGCCTTCGTTGCTCTTACTGTACGTTGCAACAGCTTGCAGTTTGTTTCCACACAAAAAGTCACATGGTAAATACCTCTTGACATCAGTGGATAAGCTTTCCAGAGCCTGCAGCCAGGAATCTAGGTCCTGAGCAGGGTTTTCTTGCTCTGGTGTTATGGAGTATTGGGGTGTGTGGCATCTCTGCACTGGCTGTACTTAATCTGCAGATCGTGGCCTCCTGGGGTCTGCACCTTGCTGCATGACATGTGTTTTCAGCACCAGAAAGCAGTATGAGGTGATTTGGGGTCAGAAACAAACCCTGAGGCACAAACTCCACATTTAACAATCCAGGTGGTGAGAGCTGGAAGTTACTTTTTTTTTCCTATTTATCATGTACTTTAAGGAGAGTTGTTGATTTCCATCTAAAATTCTATGGAAATCCTATATGGCTGAGCCTGTGAGGTCCCACACAATGAGATGGTGTAATAATGCCATAGCGCACATCATCTGTCAGCCCCTGAATGTGCTTAGCCAAGTGTTTCAGGCCAGAGCCCTGTGTTTGTAGAAACTGTTCCTTTTTATGTTGGAAGAGGGAGAAATACTAGCTGTGGAAACAGTTTGATTAAAAGTTTTTAAAAAATGCGCTACAAGTACAAAATCAGGCTGCTACTGAAAAATAGGAGTTCATATGCTTCCTGGAGAGCTGTTACAGTTTAGCTGTACTTGAAACACAATCCCTGATTTCCTCTGTATGAACGATGTCACAACTGTCTTATGCCACCCCTCCTTCACCCCCTGCTCCCTACCCAGCCAGCCCTGACATAGCCGCAGCTGTCACAACACTTGTGCAAACAGAGCATTAGGATGAAGGGATGTCTGGATGCCGGCCAGACCTACTGTATTTGATGCCAGGAGGATCATTGCTTGGGGAGGTGGGGGGGATGTGAGTGAAATTTGGAAACTGTTGTGTAATTTCCAAATACCCTAAACATGGACAGAAGAAGAAATGGACTTGATTCTTAGAATGTTTTTTTCAAACCAGACCTCCCTTGCCAAACATTGGACGTCAAAGGCAACAATTTCAAAGCTATTAGAGAATGACCAGTGTCACTGGGAGAGGCGTGCCGAGGAGCAGAAATTCCCAGGAATTGTGGCTTTGCAGCAGCCACGCTGCAACAGCAGCTCAGCACACAGTGCTGCTGCTTTCACATCCTGTTATGTTTTAGAAACCCTCTCACAGCCTCCCTGAAAGTGAATGAAGTGGTTTTTGTTCCTGTTATTCGTCAGATGCCCATGGTTTGATTCATTTTGGAGGAGAAAGGGAAGAGCAAGTGCCATCCCTTCAGCAGAGAGCAGCTGTACCCGCTAACGGGGAAGTGAAGACCCACAGCCTTGCAGCTGGCTGAAACACATTTACAGTATTTCCAGGGAAGCCCATGAGGAGAAAAAAGGGAATGTTATCCCCTTATCTCTCTTCCCAGTTTGCTAAGCCCTATTATCTGATATTTCACAGGCTCAGGATGACTCACCTGTCTGAAGGTTGGCCTGAAGGTGTTCAGTGACTCTCAGAGCCATGGCCAGTCAGCAGAGTGCTGAGGTGAAGGAGAAATGCAAAAGGAAGTGGTAGTGATTTCTCGAGAGTGAGAGCTGGGGCTGTTGATGAAGCTTTCCAAGATTGTGCAGGGTTGTGTCCTGCTTCCCTTTTCTGTGAAAGAAACTGCTGTGCTGTGCTGCATCCTGGGGCATGAAAGCACAGCAATCCCCAGCAGTGGTAACATCACAGGGATTCACTAAACAGGCAGCCCCCAGCAGGTCTGCTTCAGCCATGCTCCTTGTTGTGAGAGCAGGGAATTCCAGGTGCAAGGAAGATGTCTTGTCCGAAGAAACTGTCAAGTATGCTTCAGGCTCCTGTAGGAGCAAGAAGCCACCAATCTCAGATTACTTAGCCCATCTGTTTTCAAAGACTTTTGAGAGAGGACCAGCTCTCTAAAATACTAAAGTCTGTTGTGGGACTGCCTGTAGCCTGCAAAGTTACCTCAGCACATTACATTCCAAAGGGAGGACATCAGCATCTCTGTCTGATTTCCCAGTAGGAGCTGCCTCACCTGAACCACTGCGTGCAGATCTGGGTGCCATAATATGGGAAAGATATAAAGCTATTAGAGAGCATCCAAAAGAGGGCTATGAAGGTATTGGAGGGTCTGGAGTGCAAAGTGTATGAGTTGCTGCTGAGGTGCCTTGGTTTGCTCAGCCCAAAGCAAAGGAGCTGAGGGGAGGCCTCATGGCAGCTGCAGCTACTCACAGGGGCAGCAACAGGACATGGGAGAATGGCATGGAGCTGTGCCAGGGTGGGTCAGGAAAAGGTTCTTCAGCAAAGTGCAGCCAGACACCAAAACGGGCTCCCTGGAGCTGCAGTCATGGCCTCAAGCTGCCTGAGTTCAAGAGGCATTTGGACAACATAGGTTTCAAATGGTGATCCTGCATGGAACCAGGAGTTGGACTTGATGATCCTTGTGGGTTCCTTCTAACTTGGGATGCTTTATGATTCCATGTTTCACATTCATCTTTACTGATTTTTTGAGCCATGTAACAGTTTAATTTTTCTTTGTCCAAAGATATAATTAAAGGTGACAAAACCTGGAGCCTCAAGGTTGATCACAAATTAATAGTAATTTGCTGCCTGTTCCCTACAGATGGTGTTCCGATGGCCAGAGCTTCTTAAAGAAATAACTGTACTCTGAGGCTTCACTTGCTAGATGTGGATAAATAGGTTTTGCCCTGGTAGCACAGGCTATGAAGGATCTTGTTGCTATTCACTCTACTAGAATTGACTCTCAGGTGTTTGGTGTTTAAACACAAATTCATCAGGATTGTACTAAGCTGTTTGTCATAGAATTCAATGTTATGCTGCATTTTCCCAGCTCTAGGATTTGCTGCATAGACTCTATTGCAACCAGATAGACTTCTGATATTTATTATTTCCAGGTCTTGTGGGCTAGAGTAGAAGTAGAGATGGCAGCTTCTGAGGGATATTCTAAGACTTATGACTGGGAGATATTTAAGCCATGCTGCAGCCTGCAAGCACCATTTACATTCCTCCTCACAGCTGAGTTTTCAGAAGCCTGTCAGTGCAGCAATAATTTTTCCTTTAAAAGAAATAGATATATATAATTTTGCAGCAATTTAACAGGGTCACAGACATCAGATAAAACTTGACAGGATCTTTAAACATTTTGGAGTTTGTTAGGAATAATGTGGGAATCAGACATTCTATTTCCTATGAGCATGGCTGTTTGCCTTCTCTCAATATCTCTTCTTCCTGCCTTCATACCACACTATGTGACCACAGCTTTTCAGACTGGTTTTTGGTCCTTTCAAAGAGGAAAACTGTCTTGTTTCTTGATGTTTCTCCATGCAGCCAGGAGTGCCTTGTGTTAACACTGACTGACCACATGTCATACTGCTGAGTTCTTAACATTTCTGTCCCAATGGAAAACTCTCACTGAAAAAAATCAGGCTTCACTTTCATGACTAACAGCAAGAATTAACTGAAAAAATAATTTGGAAAAGCAAATTTTGGAGTGAGAAGGCTGGGATCTTGCTGGTTCTCTGGTACTCTATGATGGTGAAAACCTTCCCCAGTTCTCATGTCAGCTTAGTCATGTTCATATAGGGTTGTGACTGCTCTGCATGTACCAGCAGCAGAAATTTCTGGGTTAGACTGACCTGGCTTGCTGCCACCTCTTTGCGTGGAAGCTGTTGCTGAATTTCCTTGAAGTCAGTGAGATTACGTTGTCTAAGCACTGCAGCTTCCCAGCAGTATGGTGGAGGAAAGGACCTGGCTACTCAGTTTTTTATAATGTTAATGGTTAATATCAGTTGAAATTAAAATCAAATTCTGTCCACGATGAACCTCTTTGAAATAGGATGATCTTTTTTCTTCATTGATCTAAAAGCTGGATGTGCTTGTGATTGCTCCCTGTTTGACCTCTGCATTAGTTTTTGGGTGGTAACGGGGATTGTGTCTTGGTGTGCTTAGAATATCCTGTACACATCTCAGGTATTGGTCTTGCTTTTTATCTTTTACTTCTGATTCTGAAATAATTACGCAGAGTTCAACGCACAAGGAATATTGACTGTCCCTTGGGATCAAAGTTTTTTTGTTAAAGTGATTATGTCAGAGTACAGCTCTGGCAATCTGGACTTCAGTTTCGAAAACCTCACGGTACCTCTTCCAGTACATCTCACCCCACAGAAATCATGTTTTCAATAGCAACTTCAATTGTTAAGAAGTCCCATCTTAGGGATGACTTATTCATTCCGCTCTTCTGGAACTGGCACCTTCCAAAACCCTTATGGAAATGGTGAACAAGCAGAAGCAGACTTTGCTGGGTCTCTAGACTCCCTCTATCAAGCTCTTTTCATTCCTCAGTGTGTTCTGGAGTTTCTCTAGATTAAATTGTACTTATCTATTTCTGTTCAGTGTAGCAGACGGTAAGGTGGCTGGCTGATTTTGGCTCAAAGAAAGCAGGTGGTATGTCTACATGCTGATGGGAAGCATGTTGCTCCATCAGACATAGTGGAACAAACTGCACACCAAGTCAGCATGAGGACTGGCAGGACTGCAAGCATTCATAGTGTCCTTTTCCCACATAAAGAGTAAAGCAAGTCTCAGCTACATATAAACAAGACAATGCTCTCTAATAATGTTTAATAGATACCTTAGTGCCTTCTTATGTGCACTGTCCTTATTCCAATTTTTTTTTTTAAACAATCTTTTTCCTCCCTTTTTTGATTCCCTCCAGAATCAAATTGAAGAAAGAACTCTTTCTTTGACAGCTGAAAAGTTTACAGGGGCAGTAGATGCAATGATTTTTTTCCGACTTGCTGGACAATACGGGCAGAAGGGGCAATGTGTGAAAGTTTGCTGGTGCTTTTTGCTGCCTCATCACAGAATTTTGGCTTCTAATCAGACTGAATGATACAGTGATATTCTGACTGATTTCTTTTTCTTTTCTATCACTCCGTGAGCTGACGTAATGGTGACATAACACAGTGTGCTCTCCTACCTGATGTTCCTCCATGATTCATGTGCTAACGGCTGTTCTGGTTGTCCTGATCTGTGTCAGGCTGTGAAGACAGATGTGAGACATTAGCAGGGAATGGCTTAATGCGCTCCTAAAAGATCTGCATGTACTATCTATTAGCAGTCTGACTCATTCTTTTCTTTGGCAAAAAAAAATAACCTCCATGGCTTTCAGAAAACAGGCACTCACGAAGTGTCTTCAGAAGAAAAAAAAGCAGAACCACTAATTGCTGGTGAGTGGTATTTTTGCCATGTTATACTATTACTGTGGGATATAACAGGAAAAGGATCACTCCTAGACTGACTGTGGAACAATAATGACAATAGAATAAAGCACATTTGCAGCAAAGAACACAAGGTTAGTCTTCTAAAAGAATGCTGCGTGCACACCTGTTCTGAAAGAGTAGTTCAGCAGTTGTGTGGGGAACACGAGCGCTGGAAAGGCTGCAAGCGTGCCCTAAAGGACCCTTAAGTCATGAGCATCCCAGCTCAGCACCAGACTGATTCTATTCAACTTCTACATAGCATGGGTTAAAAGCTTGCAGTCCTTTGTCTTTAAGGATTGAGGATGTGAATTTACTGGAAACTGAAGGCAGCAACTAAAGAATTCCACTTGGACCCCATACTGATGATTTTTGAAACAAAGTGAGTGATGTCATTACATTTTAAGTAGCTACCCTGAGCATCTTTGGGCAGCATATTCTTAGAAGCAGGTGATTTTGTATAGAGTACAAAACTTTTCCAGGAAGCTGAAGATTTAACTGAATGCTTATCCTAAATGCAGCGTTACCGTGACTAGTTTAATCTTGTGTATAGCTAGATACAGCTACAGTTTCAACTTCCCCACCAAACACCTGTACTTCCTCCGGAACTTGTGATTCATTGTACATCTCTTGAAAAGGCAGTGACCTCTAAAGTAAGGACAGCCCCAGTATCTTAATTCTGGAGTACTGAGCTCTGTCCCAACAGAAGGGCAAGGGGATCTGTGATAAATAATGGCAACTGGATGTGGGGAGGCATGGGAAGGCTGCAGGAGGCTGTAAAAAACAGGTATGGGATTAGAGCTCCAGTTCGAGGTAATGATGAAATGTCTGTGAGGTGACTGGTTTGTGAGCTGTACCTACAGGCACTGTGTATCTTCTTAGGACCATCTGGAGTACAAGGAGTATGAAATGATCTCTGATATGCTGCGAAAACAACTATCCCCAAATGAGTTGTTTGGATTGAAAAGCTGCTCTTTTTTTTTTTTTTGGCGGTGGAGTACTGCTTGTTGGATTTCTTTTCCAAAAAAATAGGCTTTCAGAATATTTTTCATTTCTTAGAAACTGCGTGGGTTTTTTTGGGTCATCGGAGTAGAATTTTAAAAATAGCAACATGAACTTCTACTACCTTTCTAACAGATAATCAGTAGGTTTTATGTCAGGATAAATTCTTGTCTAACTTACACAAGACCCTCTCTAATTGCTGCAATGATAAACGTCAAGGGAATCTTAAGAATGAGGAAATGTCCTGAGCATCATTTGGATAGTAGAATTCTTTGTTAGCCAAAATAATCCAAAGATTTTTATTACCTTAAGGTATTTTGGCTTATATTGTTACAAAACATGTTCAGACATTTTTTTTTAGAACGACTCTACTGTAAATGTGCTTTAAAAATCCTGTGAATTTTTTGGTGTCTCTAAGATTCATACATGTCATTCAGTCTTCATGCATAGTTCTGTATAAACACTGATGTTTTGTGGTTCAGCAGTAGGTTCCCATAAAAATACTGGTATCTCTTGAATAAGCACTGGCTGATGTACAATAATTAAGATGTGGGACACTGTATATAGGAAATGCATCTTTCAGCGTACATTTTTGAAAAGAGTTTGTGTCCTTCTTAAGGCTTGTGTAATTGTCTCTTAAAAGTTGGTTTCAACAACTTGGGTCTTATTTCTAAAATCTTACTATCCGTGTCCTGGCTGAATTAAGAATATGATTTAAGAAGCATCTGACTCTTGCTTCCCAATTTTAATTTAAGGAAATGTTACTGCAAGCCAACTGGCTGTGCACAGTGCCCTGAGGATAACTGAAGCCTTTTATTTTATTATTTAGAAAATAATAAGTCAAAAAGGGGTTAGAGGTGAGAAGAAGGAGAAAATTCTACCATTATTTGAGCCAGTGTAGTAAATGGTTAGTCTGGGAATTTATGAATTGGTCAGTTCAAGATAGACATGACGATGGTAAACTGGGTGCTTCTTACCTACATTCTTACTCTAGGGTATGTGTTATTCAGCTTGTTCATCAGCTTGGAAAATTAACAGCTTGCACAATCTGTGCAATTTGTTCTTCAAATTCCTTTCCTTTAAGTCTTGGTGATAATGTGTTACGGTAAATTAACAGCAAAGATTTCTTTTTTTCTTTTTCCTTTCTGGCATTTGTCTGAAGCTTCAAATAATGTTGTTTTAGCCTTTACGAACTGAGATCAACCAATAGCAGTTGGACACATCTCTCATTTCAAAGTTGGCAGAAAATCCTGAGCAATCCCACATGCAGACCTCAGCCAAGTGGGAAGGAAATGCTACACGAGGGAAGGAGATCCAGTGCCGCACTGTACAGTGGGTTGCAGGGAGGTGTGTCAGAGGAATGACTATGGCTTGACGTAGTCAAATTGGAGGCTGTGGGGGGTGCATATTAATAATTAAGGTTATTTCTCCCCAGGGCTTTATTCAGTGATGAAAATGAAACGTAAAATGGATGAAGAAGATTAGGAATGAGGTCTGAGGGGATGTTGTTTAAAAGTGTAGTTTGTACCGTAACCACCTTCACTGTAAGAGAGTTCCCTAGTGGCTGATTTGCTTTTGTGTTCTTGGTCCTTTTAAAAACAATGATACAATGTTGGAAACTTTTTTTTTTTTGGTACTTCTTGTTTTGGGTTTAAAACTTCACCTTCCCTGAAGTATTTTATAATCATTTATGCAAAATATGATTCTAAGTGGAGGCTAGTCAGGAGTGGTGTCCCCCGGGGGTCTGTCTTGGGAGTGGTGCTCTTCAGTATCTTTATTAATGACATAGACATTGGTTCAACAAGTGGGGTTCAACAAGTTTGTTGATGATACTAATCTGAGTGGTTTGATTCATATAATACAAGGAAGGAATGCCATCCAGAGGGACTCGGGCTTGAAAAGTGAGCCCACAAAACCCCATTGTGGTTCAACAAAGGATGAGTGCAAGGTTTTGAGCCTGAGTCAGGGCAATCTATGTACAGATTGGCACAAGAGTTCATTGAAAGCAGCCCTGCAGAGAAGGACTTGGGGGTTCTGGTGGATGAGAAACTTGACCAGAGACAGCAGTGTGCACTTGCAGTCCAGGAGGACAGCAATATCCTGGGCTGTATCAAAAGAGGGATAGCCAGCAGGGCTATGGTAGTGATTGCCCCCCTCTGTTCTGCACTCACCTGAAACCTCACCTGAAGTATTACATCTAGGCCTGGGGTCCCCAGCACACAAAATATGTGGAGCTGTTGGAGAGAGTCTAGAGAAGGGCCGCTAAGATAATCAGAGGGCTGGAGCACCTCTTTTATGAAGAAAGACTAAGGGAGTTGGACTTGTTCAGCCTGGAGAGGCTCTGGGGAGAGTTTTATGGTCTTTCAGTATGTAAAGGGAACTTATAAACAGAAGGGAAACTGACTTCTTACATGGTCTGATAGTAAGAGGACAAGGGTAAATGGCTTTAAACTAGAAGAGGGAAGGTTTAGGTTAGATGTTAGGAAGAAATTCTTTACTCGGTGGATGGTGAGGCATAGGCAAAGGCTGCCCAGGGAAGCTGTAGATGCCCCACCACTGAAGGCTTTCAAGACCAGGTTGAATGGGACCCTGGCCAGTCTGACCTAGTGGGTAACAACCCCTGCAGGGGTTCCCCATATCCCCCCATAGCAGGGGGATTGGACCTAGATGATCTTTAAGGTCTCTTCCAATCCAAGCCATTCTATCATTCTACGATTGATTCTATGTACTATTGCATATTACGGATGCAGTAGGTATAGGTTATAAAATTATGGCATTCAAAATGACCTCCTTCCAATCAAACCTTAATTTGAGAGGTTTAGTTCAAAGTAAAAAAATAAACAAAATAATATAGTTTGAAGAACATGTAGACACGTTAATTCCTGATTTTTTTTTTTTTTTCTTGGCAATGGAAGTTGTCACCAATAGGGAAGGGTTCGGGCTTGATCTTTCTGCTGCTTGAAATACTACAGAGAGTGAGTCACTGGCAATTTCTTGATTGCCATAAGAAGACCCTGTAGGCCACTGATAAGAATTCAGAAGCTAAAACGAGAGTGATGTTGTTCATTTTTCAGATACCAAAGCCATTCTAGCATTCATCATCTTCACAAAGAATCCCTGATATTTGAATGAATGGAGACAGTTCTAGAAGTGGGGAAGACCTGAGCCCTCTTACATCAATTTGTTCAGCTGAAGCCATCTTGAAATCATTTTGAAAAAATTAGTTCACAAGTGAAGCAACTCTTGTAGATGAAATATTTTATGAAAAGTTTTTGATCTGGTCTATGGATAGCCTCAGGAAAAGCTCTTTGTCTTCCAGTGGAAATAATAGTAATGTCATCCTTTCTCTCTGACAAGTTCATATTTTTGAAATGTTAGATGTCTGTGGTAGAAATCCTGTTGAGGTTAACACCTCTCTACCACTGCTAGGGCAGAAAAAGAAAGACTTGCATGGAAATAGGTGGAAGAGTGATCATCTGTTGAACAAAGATTGAAAGTGCAGCTGACTCCTCCCTGAGCAACACAGCCTGGACACACCAAGAGGTGAGAATCCCTCAGAGAAAACAGGTCATGAAATCTTACTGTCTTGCAGTCTGTACCCTGGGGCAATCAGCATGATCTTCGTTTACTAATTTGCCTCTAAGTATGCAATTTCCTCCTTACCCACTTATCTGTAAGCAGTATATAATACTCATCAGGGAGAGTAGCCATGGACTTAGAGTGGATAAACTTTTTATAGCATCTCTGTAAAGCACTTTCTAAAGGGCATATATGCATGTAATTTCACTTGAAGAATTGAAGTCCCTTTTCAAGCAAAGGAAGTGCTTTAAAAACAGCTGGAAGTATCCGTCCTTCCTGCCTTCCATCCACCCTTTCCTCCTCCTTTCTTTCCATATTGGTTTCCATCTCTTTTTTTTATGAATATGTAAAAAATCAATAAATACTTCCACTTTTATCTACTTTCTTACTTTGACTATATGCAGTAGGTAAGGTACTGTTTCCCCATTTTGTGTGGGATCTTTTGGATGTCTCTGAAATCTGGCTTGGCAAACTCTCATGCCTCAGCTGAAGGGACAGAGACGTGGACTCACTAGCCAAGATCTTTCTGTTTTATTCCAGCCCGAAGGCTGACTATCTTGTGAAGTAGAAAAGCTGGTAAAATGAAAATTATAAAAAGAGGAACAAAATAGCTTAAAAAGACTTAGTTGCTCAACTTTCTCTTTTCAGAGTCAGAATTTAGTTCTCTATTTCTGTTCTTATCATAGTAGATTTTTTGAGAGAAACAGACTCTAAAATTCTACTCTGAGCACTCCCTTCTTTCCAAAATAAAATTAAAATATTGGATAGAAAATTGTTAAGAAACTATTTTACCAATTTTGTCATTGTAAGCCTGAAACATCTCTGAACAAACAATAACTTATTTTTCAGACTCTCTCCATGTTTTTTTTACCCATCTTTTTACCAGTGCAAACCCATCGTAAACATTTAACTGTGAGCAATTTCTTTAGAAAATAAAATCGCTGTATATCACTAATAGGGTAAAGGCAGATTTCATACCCTTTGCATGTATGATACTGGGGTAATCTGCCCCATGGCATGAGAGTAGAGGCACCCACAGCACATTTACAAGCTTGTTAAATTGGCTGTCATTAAAGCTGAGTGTCATGGCAAAGTGAGATACAATGAACAGTGAAATAGTTATTATTTCTGTTGCCCTTCATTTAAACTTCAGCATATGACATCAAAGTAAGGGGAAACAGGAAATGTCCCACATTAGTCAATCTTGTAGTTCAAGAAAACCTTTATCCTCTTGTAATATGAAAGCTGCAAACTTCCTTTGACCACAGTGTAATTTGCTAAATGCTTGCGATTTTACAATGTATAAATAAATGAATGATATTGCAAAAGGTAGGACAAATTCTGAAAGATGGATATGGTTTTACTTGGGGCGAGAAAAAGCTTGCTCATGTAAGAAAATGAAAGCAAGTTATGGGGCAATTAATCCAGCAATTAGTTCAAGAAAGCAAGAAGGAATTAAAATCATGTCCACCTAAAGAAATTCTCTGCATGGAGTTTTGTTTTTAAGATGCCCTATTCTAAAAGATTATTTTTGCTTATTTTATGAACAGCATCTTGTCATAAACCAGATAGCTGCTCAGTACTTGCACTTACCTGACAGAACGTGTAGGCTGCTTCTAAAGTATTTCTAGACAAAGCTGTTTGTTTTTTTTTCCAGAATTTTTGTTGTCCTACTCCTTATGCTGTTTGAAAATTTTCACTGTGAATCTTTGCTTTAAATTTAAAGCTATTTTGGACAAAGGCGTGATCCCTTGAAATAAAATTTCTAATCCTGTGAAAATTCTTTTTTAATTGCCCTACTGAGACATAATTCTGATGAATCAACCTTTGTTACTGATGCAGATACTTTCTGCTTCAGTATAAAAATAGTACAAAATAGGAGTATGTGGACTTAAGTGCAGGTACCGGCGGTGGATTTCTTTCTATGGCAGCCACCATGCTGTGCCTCAGCCCTCTGCTAGACTGTTTCTGATGCCAGAGCTACATCACAAGCCTACACTTCTGCACAGAATTTAGCAGAATCTGTTTCTGGTGCCCTCGTGCTGGCTAAGCTTTGATGTTACAGGACCACAGCACCAGCAGAGCTGCAGTGGTAACCAAGTGCAAACCGGGAGTACAGCCCTGCAAAGAGGTACAGACCACACTTATGGTCACTGCAGTCTTCCCTTGGTGTGCTCTGTGCAGCAATGCTGATGTGCGTGAGGTTCTGCAGAAAACCTTTAGCATCCAACCAGTCTCATGTGCCTTAGTGGGTTTGCACAAAATCCTTCTGGCATGAATCAGGATGAAAGATGCTTAAATGGCATGTAAGAACAGATCAAACATACATCCACAATTCTCTAATACAGCCTCTCAGACTCCAATGAACTTTGGCTTAGGGTCATAAGGAACCTTCATTATTATCAATGTAACAGATAACCCTTGATGATAAAATTAATGAAAAAAAGATATTCAATTGCTTTTTGAGTCCATCTAAGCTTTTATCTGCCACAGCATCCAGTGGAAATAAGAATGACAGCCTCAGTACTTATTGTTTATTTTGAACTTTCTTCTTGCTATTTTCCTTTTAAAACCTCCTTCCTTCTGAATTTGTTCTCAGTGTTTCACCTTTTCTGCACTATTATATGGATTTATAGACCTTTGAAATATCCCTTTTCAACCATTCTTTCCCAGGATGAAGTGTTCTAGCCTTTTGGGACATCTCTTATTTAAAAGCTATTCTGTATTTTGATTGCCCCCATTAATCTTTGCAGTACTCTTTTCTGGTTATTTCATGTCCTTTTAAAGATGGAGGGTTATAAAATGATAATAAAATGCACTGAGAATGCAGATACTCTAAATTTATTCCTTTAAAAGACCACGTCAAATGTCCTTTGGAAATCTAAGTACACAGTATCACCTGGATATGCCTCATTCATACAGTCTACATACTCATAGACTTCTTCAAAGAACTCCAGTAGATTTGTGAAGTATAACTTTCCATTTGGAAAACCTTTGCTGTTTTTTTTTTTTTTTTTTTTTTGGCATAGCATATGCATTTACATTTGTTTTCACCCATTTATTTGACTCCTTTTTTTCCTACCAGTTTCCCCAGAATGTGGGCCTTCATTTGCTATCACTCCAAGAACTGTGGCTTCAAAGAAGCAGTGGTAAACTGTACCATATATAAATACACACACAACAGTACACATATATGCATGCTAAATTGTACACATTTTCATATAATTATATGTACAAAATGTATAACAACATATATGCTGCATTACTATATTACTATTGTAAAGTAGATGATGTAATAATTCCATATTTGTGTAAGTATATGTATTTAACAGGGCATTTCCCCTTTCCTACTGTAACCACATATCATGCAATTGCAAGAATGATTTTAGACAATGGCATGAATGGCTATTTTATGAATCTTTTCATGGAATTGGTAGTGGAATAATTTTCACTTGGGAATTTCCCTAGGAAGCATCAGCTCCTAGTGAAACACAGTGAATAATTTGCATACAGTTGTAGAGGAAGGAATAGTACCATGCAACAAGTGTGACTTCAGTGCCATTTTCATCATCACAATTTCCTTCTTTCCACGACTCATAAAAAAAAAAACAAAACCAAACCAACCAATCAAACAAAAAAAACCCCAAAACACCACCCCCAAAAAAAAGAAAAAAAAAAAACAAACAAAACTCAAAAGACCCAAAGACCAACAAAGGGCCTCTTTAAAATCTAACTGCTTTAATACATTCATGACGTTGAAGCAGATGATCACTCACAGACAATGGCAAGAGATGGGCTTGCATGCAATGCATGTTTTGGCATAGGTGAGGGGCACAGGTGGACTATTCCTGCCCAGCACATGCTACAAGGAGAAGTGTGGCCGGAGTCAGTCAGACCACAGAGACCCCTGTTTTTTGCTGAAGATGATGCTAACCCAGAACCTGTCCCCATATCGCAGCAGGAACCAGTGGCAGTCACTATACGCAGTCATTCCCTATGCTAAGTATGTGCACAACTCTCGGGAGGATCTACGGTCACAACCTTTGAGACAGAACGTTTGGATGCTAACACTGCTCAGTCTTACCTGAACATGCTGGCACTTCACAGAGAATGATCAGCATGCTTTCAGTTTTGGATACAGTCTGGTTACATTTCTTCTATAAAGCACAGTATGCAGGAAACATTTGTCTTTGATAAATTCCTCATTTACAAAATTAATCACAACTGTTCCCAATCCATTGCATTTTCCCTTTTTTTGTCATGTAAATTACTTGCCTTTTTGATGTATTTTGTCTCTCACATTTATGATCTGAATGCAAAAGAAAAGTTGTGTTTTGAAATACTAATCACAGCAACTGATCTTTTCTCTGTCTTAGAGGATGTTGAAGCATTTACAGCAGAAGCTGTAGTCTTTATATTTTGAAAAGCATTGCGATTTGTGAAAGAAAAGATTTAGTCACATTGAAGGAGTTGAGAAAGGTCAGTATGAGAATAAGAAAAAAAGCACGTAGGCATTACTACTTTTCTTTTTTTCAATGTAGTTATTCCATTACCATAGTTAAGTTGTATTTTATTTAATGAACGCATGACAAAGGAGAGCTCTGGTCTTGGGGTTCCAGTTGGGCTCACACCCATGAGGCAGTGAACCTCCTTTGCTCAGCATTACCTGGACAAACTTATGGGAATGCATTTAGTACGACTGTCTGGAATAGTGCATGAAAACTTAAAACGTGTCATTGTCGTGCAAATGAAACGCTGTCCCTTGAAAAAAGTTCTTGAGACATAGATCTTGGGAGCTTGCCCATCCCTTACCCACCAGATCCACACAGTCTCACCAGAGGAAGCGATCAGGTTAGTCAGCCAAGCCCAGACTTTAACCAATCTATAAAGGTCTTGTTGTCACCTTGTTGACATTAATGTGGCTGAAATGACTTCCAGGAGGATCTGCTCCATTACTTCGCTGAACCTGAGCTGCAGCTTACTGGTCTTCATTTCCCTAGGTTGTCCTTATTATCGTTCTTGAGGGATGGCTGCAATGTTTGTGTTTTCCCAAACATTATACATCTCCCCCAGTCATTGTGACCTTTTAGTGATGCCACAGAGGGGCCTTTCAGTAACTTCCTCAGGACTTCCAGGCACATCTATGGATAATCCTATGGACTTGTATGTACGCAATTGACTTTAACGTGCTTTAGCTGTGCCCTTTTCTACTGCAGGTAACAAGCCACTCTGCCAGGGCCATGAGGGCACCTATAGGCAGGAATTGTCTTGATCACCCTCAGCTGGAACCTCCACCCAACTGCCCATGGGTTTAGGAGCTCTATTTAAGCTCATGCCCATGTTATCAATTCTACTCTTGAGTTATGTTGTAATTTTAGGCTATGTTTTTAGTTCTGTTTTGTTCTGATTATGAAGAAATATTTGAATTTATTGGTTTGACTTCAGATGTGACTTGTTTGCCTTGTCTGATGGTCACTGATGGGACTTCCGCTCAGTTCTGTGGGACTTGGTAAGTTCCCTGCCTATTCTTTGCTTACCCTTGGCTCCTAGTCTCTGGTGGAGCAGTTCTCTTTTTGTTGCTCCCTGACATGCTCCCACAGATTTAGCAGGCTAAAGGAAATGAGAAACCAGATGGCAGATCTTACTGGTGAAAGCAAAAGAAAGAATTAAAAAAAAAAACCACAACAACAAACAAAGACATTGATTACTTACTTCAGCCCACTTCATGTCTTCTGTGGCAATCTTTCCCACCTCACTATACAGTAGAGCTGTGTTTTCCTGAGATTTCATCTTGTTACTAATGGGCAAAAGAAGTTCTTGCTGACTGGTATACTGCCCTCAAGTTTCAGCCAGAACTTTGCCTTCCTACATTTGCTCCTGTGAATTCAAGCAGTGTTTCCATACTTCTCCTGGGTAGCCTATTTTTGCTTTGACTTTGTGTGCTTTCATTTTATGTTTGAGCTCAGCTGGGAAATGAATGACCCTTCCATAGGGCCCGTCTCACACACTTACTTCCTGCATGTCAGAATGGGCTGTGCTTGTGCTTCAAGGAGGTTTATTATCAAAGGCACCCATTTATCCTATGAAGCTGGGCTTGGGCTCATGGCTCTGTGTGCTCTTGTAACTATCTTAACATGCTATTGATCTCCTGCTGATCCATCCTGATGCTGTGTGGGCTACTTACCTCTTTCATTTGGCAACCTATTGCCTCAACCAGGTTGACCAGTCTAAGGAAGGGTCTCTGGTTCCTCACAAGTCCTCCCTGCCACCAAGGATGAGGAGAATGGCGTCTTCCTGCAGCAGTTCTTCCTGAGCTGAGCTCTCTGCTGGGTGCCAGGTGCTGCTCTGCAGATGTCAGATGTTGCCCCCAGTGGTACATTAGCACCACTGCTGCACTGTCCTGAGTGGGGATCTCAGCCCTTTCACACCTCTGCTGTGATCTCTTACTGCCATGGTGACCAGAAGTCCACAAATAGTTGTGGGCTGCTTCCTTGCTGGGAAGCCTCCAGGAAGCCTGGCTGCTGGAGCTGGTCTGCAAGCAGAGCTATGGTTTGGTTGAGTATACAGGAAATATTACAGGTTTTCTTAGTTTTAGTCCATTCATCTTCTCTAATGCACAACCAAATGGCCCTTAGCTACTGTTCCTTCTTGGACATAGCAGTGTCTTTGCCCAGGAGCTCAATGCCACCTTCTGTTGTGCTTCTGTGAGCTGTGGTTTGCTGGGTTACATCTTGGATGTCAATTATGTTGGGCTGGGAATGCAAAGAAGCTGTACTGAGTAAAACTTGCACACAGAACATAGATGATCAAGCAGCTGGGAATAAGGACAAAATAGCCGTAATTCCACAGAAGTTTTTGCAAAAAGATGCTGCAGTTTGCTTGTGGTGAATTCCGTGAAGAAGTGCGTTGTCTTTCATTGGGCATTATCCTGATCTGTGTGAATAACAGCTAATCGAAGAAAAAAAGAAATTGAAGAAGCCCCCTTAAACTCTATATTAAAATCCATACAATTCTCAGGAGATTTGAAGTGCTGATATGTACTTAAAGAGAGGCTAAAAATGTAGCCGCGCGTAATTACGGCAGGGGAAAAAAAAATAATAATCCCCAAGCAGAGCTTCTCTGAAGAGCGGCAGCCAGCACGGCGCGCTCCGGGAAGGAGGAGAGCAGGCTTTGTGCTGCGTAGCCCCAGGCGCGCAGGTTCAGCGGGCAGCCTCCGAGCCGAGCAGCTGGAGGGGCGGGGCGGGGCTGCGCTGCTCGGGATGCGGCGGACGCTAGGTGGTGCCAGCGGCCCGCGCTGCTCCGGGCCACTACGCCCCTAGGAAGGGGGCTCTTCTTTCCCTTTTCCCTTCTTTTTTTTGTCCCTATCTGTTGCGGTGAATAGGGTATAAGCAATGGGGAAAATACGAAAATTGTCTTCTCGCAAAAAATGCAAAGTAGACTGTATGAGTAGAGACCAGTAGAAAAACACTGAATGTAAATTAAATAAAGCAGAGAGAAAGGTGAAGTTATGCTTTCAGTCACAACCTTTGGTCAAATGCTGAATTGTTTCTGATTAGAATTTGTGCCTTACTGTGTGGAGCACTCTGGGTTGCTGTGCTCCTTGCTTCACCCTCAGGGGAACTGGAATTGCTAAAGGAGAAGGAAGACATGGAGCTCTTGGAGTGAGTCTGGAGGAGGGCCACTAAGATGATCAGAGGGCTGGAGCACCTCTCCTGTGAAGACAGGTTGAGGGGATTGGGTTTGTTTAGCTTGGAGAAGAGAAGGCTCCGGGGAAACCTCATTGTGGCCTTCCAGTACTTGAAGGGAGTGTATAAGGGGGAATGGCTGCTTACAAGGGTGGATTGTGATAGGATAAGGGGGAATGGTCTTAAACTGAGATAGGGGAGGTTTATGTTAGATATTAGGAGGAAGTTTTTGACACAGAGGGTGGTGACACACTGGAACAGGTTGCCCAAGGAGGTTGTGGATGCCCTGGAGGCATTCAAGGCCAGGCTGGATGTGGCTCTGGGCAGCCTGGTCTGGCGGTTGGTGATTCTGCACTTATCAGGGGGGTTGAAACTAGGTGATCATTGTGGTCCTTTTCAACTCAGGCCATCCTATCAGTCTGTGAAGAAAAGGCTTTCAGATAGAAGACCATTAAAAATCTGTATGAAATGCTATTTCTTGTTAAAATGGAAATACATTTGGCTTGTTCTTCGCGTGGCTGTGAATGGTACCACCTATCTTGTCTGGCTCAGGCACACACTGGCTGTGTCTGACAGCAAGAGCAGTCTTGTGACAACTTCTAATTCAGAGGGCTTTCTGCTATTCAAACTACAAGTGCTACTTGATATTGCAGGAAAGTTTGAACAATTTATGTATATCTCTGGGATTTGCTTACTTGGCCAGGAGTGTGCAATGCAGACAGTAAGGCTGAAATGGAGGCTGTGGATCCATGGACAAACCAGGGCAAGACTGCATCACCATCACAGCTAATAGAGTGATAAGGCGACTGTTACAGACCGTAGCTGATCCATTGGTTCCAGATACACTCAACAATTTGTAACTAGACATGCTGATTTGCAATAAATCACTCAAACTAAAGGATGTTTCTACACTTCACTCAGTTTCAAGAAAGTATTATTTTCTAGTTAGCTTCTCCACTACTGAGTATTTGGCTTTTTTTTTTTTCTTTTTCTTTTTTTTCCTTTTTTTCCTTTATTTTTTTCTGTAGTTCTGTGGTGGTTCTACAACAATTCTGCATTAACTTGAAATGGTTTAAAATCTGTCAGGCCAAGATCTGAGTAACCACATGTGCCAAGGCAAAAACATTGTGGTGGAGCCCAAGCCAGTGATAGAGGCTGTGCAAGATGTGAAGAAATGAAAGGTTGGCAATCTGAAGTGAGCTGTGGGTAACGATTTAAGTAAATGCTTTAACTGGTAACTTGCAGTTGGAATATGGGAAATGCCAGAATACATTATAACACAGTATTACATATAATACACGAACTAATTTGTATACTATTCATATGATAATTATGCAACATTGATTCCAATTTTATGTAGTGTAATACATAATATGGCTGTAATTCTATAATTGCGGCAAATTATAATATTCCATATGTTAATATACAAGTCATTCAAATTCTAAAGCACATGGAGCAACAAATCTGGTTTTCCTTTCCAATGGCCTTGTTGGAATATTTGGATGATACCTTTGTATTAGGACCAAAATCCAAAAAAATAATTGCTTGTCTCTTCACCATCTCAGAATTCTCATTTGTATTTCATCAGCTTCTATCTGTGGCACAATTCAGCAGTAGATAATACATCACAGTGTGACCTGCTGCTGTGGCTGCCAGCTAATGCTGCTCATAAGCCTCACACATCTTGTATTTACAGTCCTGAGCTCCAGCCACAAGGCTGGCTGTAGGCAGGCTGACATGGCAGAGGAACCAGAGGTGTTTTGTTTCTGTGTCTCTCTTCTTATGCACAGCTCTTGGCTGTGTGCTCCCAGTAAGGGAGGCATGCTTTGCTCTGCACACTTCAGATGTATGACTCACTTCTGCTGTATGCCTTACATGTAAAAATATCTTTAAATTTAAGATGGCTTATTAGTAAAATTGTTCAATAAACAATGCTGCATAATTCATTGCATAGACAGGGAGCTTTGAAGTCTAATGTACTGCGTGCCTTCAGTGGTATACAAAGATACTCAGATCTCAGACATGTTTTTCCAATGTATGTGCTCGTAACTTTCAGCTGTGTGAGGCAAGCAATGAAGAGAACTGACTGTTTCAAGACAGCTCAAAAAAGCCAAACAGCACTGGAAAAAGAACATCTTTAGATTATTAAGGTTTTGCAGTTAAGTTTATAAATCTGATCTTGCATAACCAAGACTTAACTTTGTTCAGAATTAAACAAGCAATTTCATGCTGGTGGGATACATAATGGTTATTAAGTATCCATTTGATCAATTTCAGAGTGCTTTGATACTTGCTGTAGCAAAGCCGTTTAGGTGCTGAATATTTATGATGTTCTGTGCTGTTGAATAGTTACGTTGGACTGCTTAATACTGATTTCTTAGGTGCATTGCCACTTCAGCTGTGTATAGGGAACTGAAGAGCTAGATTGCAGTTTTTTGTATTTGTTTCAATTTCCTTGATTTCCTCTCCTCACCTTTGGAAGAGTAATGTGGTGGCTGAATGATTGAAATCTCTTTATTATTTTGTTGCTAATAAGCCTGAGCTGCTGCTGTGCAGAAACCTGTCAGATTTACATTAGGCAGCAGCAAAAGCCACGGTGCAATCCAGCAGTTCCTATAGCCTCATCCAAAATGTCTGGTTTAACACAAGCAGACTGGTGTAGGACTGCACATTCATCGCAGCTGTGGTGGGGAGGGGTTAAAACAAACAAGCAAACAAAACACCTCCTGATAAATGAAGAAGGTTTCTTAGAATCCAAGTGTCTCAAAAGAAGCTGAAATCGGATCAAGGAAATACTACAGTGAAGACTGGAGGCATTGTTGAGATTTTTATCATCTTTATTTTTTTAAGTCAGATCCCTCTATTTCAGGGAAGAAATCAAGATGACTGACAGAAACATTAGTAATTTATACAAAGGAACTATTATCCGAACAGGAATCATCAGTGTCCTTCAAAGGAAGGAGAGATGAGGGTGGCAACAGATAGTGAGATTGAAGCCTATATTAGAAAGAGCCACTGCCCTCTTCAATGATTGGAATGGGCTGAGATGCACCAAAAGCAAAAAGTCAGATTCAAGTGATGTACAACTTCTGTTATGTTTTATGGCTTTAGGAGCAGCTTATGGTTGCCTCTTGCTCTGCTTCTGGCTGGTCTCTTCCTGGCTCACCCATCATTGGCAACTCTTATGGTTCTGCTGGGGAACACGGATGCACAGCTGGTTCCCAACTGGAGCCAGGGTAGCAAATCTGGCCATGCCCTTTCAGAGCTGCTCCAACTAAACATCCAGCTGTGTCTAGCTGCATTCTCCCACTGTCATAATATGAAAATCTGACACCACTTCTACCCTCCACCCACCCCTCTGCCTCATTTTTGCTTTTTTGGCCTGTATTACAGATGGTTGCTCAGTCAGGCACAAATTTATCCAGCATGTTTTTTCCTTCTGTTAGTACCAGCCATCATCACATTCCTGTGCATATCAGGTTATGTGGACAAGCCATAAGGCCACACAGCCTCTTGTTGACATCAGGTGTTAATCTGCCCCAGCATTATAGAAACTCTGGTGCTCAAGCTTTCACTCCTTTTTTTTTTTTCTCCTTGTTTTTTTCTTCCCCCCCCCTCCCCCTCCCCCTCCCCCATTGTCTACTACACTCAGTTTGTTATCTTTTAAATATCACTGGTTGAAAATATTTCAGTACTCACATTTTAGATGTTGTGCTGTTAATTTGGTACAATACCCAGAAAAGCATACTGAACAAACTGCTCTGCATGCATGGTTGTTTTAAATGAAAGTAATGTGGCACTGCAAGCACAGGTGGTGATTTCACCCTGTGCTCCAGCAATCTCTGCCTGATGTGAGCGAAAGGCACTTGTGTGGTCATGCTGGAAGGGGGAGCTGGTTTCTGAACTGACTGCATTAGCTGGCTTTCAGCCGGATCAGTTTTCCAGCCTGATCCTCCACAAACAGCAGAGAAGTGATGTGTGGGCAAAGAATCATGCCCAGGTCCAGGAGAGTCTGACTTTCATTTTATGGAAAAGAAACTTATGTTGGCATAAAGAGTTGTGTGCCTGCAAGGGTGTACCCCTCTGATGGTCATGAACAAGTTAACCATGCATTGCAAACATTGCATATACCATGCTGACTTATTGTAGCATCTAACAGTAGATATTGACCCTGTACCTCATTACAGCAGCAAAACTATAAGTTTGGAAAGACAGTAATTGAAATAGGCCGTGGTAAGCATTGTTAACTACGTTATGAATTTCTTATTTGAATGTTGGCACTCTGTATTTTAATAATCAAGTCAGGCTGATCATCAACATTCTGTTTTACTTCTTTTTTGTTGTTGTTGTTGTTAGAGGTTTTTTTTAAACCCAATTTTGATATAATTCATTATTCACTTGAGATGACATTAGAATAAATTAATATTAAAATATTTAAATGTAGAATAAAGAGTTTGAAAAGTTACGAAGATTGATCACCTGAGATGCAATGTTGATGCTTCATTAGTCATGGATCTCCATGTTGCTCGGCTGAGGTGCCTCTGTTTTGCCTCATTAACATTTTTTTTCTTTAATGCTGACTGGACTGTATTCAGGCTGCATTGTATACAATTTAATAATGGCTCCTGTCAACAGCCTAAGTTGCATGTGCAAACTGGAATATCCTTCACTTCAAACCATTGCAATGTGGGCTTCCTAGCAAGGTGATTGATGCCCTGAAACTGTCAATGTTTAAAAGCTTTTTAGATTATGCTTTTGCTAATATGCTTTACCTTTTGGTTAGCCACGAAGTGGTCAGTTGGTTGGCTTTATTTTTCTTGGTTCTTTCCAATTGGATCAATTTTATTCTGGAACTTTATAAAAAGAGCCATAAAATCTTTGTATGGCTTGATTTTTCTCCTCGCTAAAGGTTTACCTTTCAGTAAATTATCAAGTGTCTTGCTGATGTTGATTCCAAAAGAAATTCCAAATCTGATTTTGTAATCAGATTAAGATTTGAGAACAGGGACTCCAATGAAGTGAGAGAGGAATAGTTTTTTGTGCAAAGTGTGACCTGAGCAATAGAATTTGTAGTGAAAAGGCCAGATTTTTTAGCATTCTCTGGTGTTCACTTTGGCCCATGTGCAGAGAGGAGGTTTCTAAACCCCCTTAAGACCCTGTCCAATCCTGAACAAATAAATGGCTGCACTGTTAGTTCACCTTGCTCACAGCCCTGAGGTGTGAGGTGGAAAAATCCCTTTACAACCAGGGATGTGCCCTGCTCCAGCCTACAGTGTCTGGGCTGGGGTAGGGACAGGAAGGGAACAGGTGCAGATAGCCCAGCAGATGGCTGGAAGTCCTTAATCTGAGCAATAATGCTAACGTAGCCATATGGTAAAGAGCTGTAGGAGAAGCCATTTTTCTAATAGCAGGCAATATCCAGAGTTTAGCTGAGGAGAGAAAAAGGCAAGCTGTCCAGTGATTAAGCCCTTTGACATCTGCAGTGTAGAGGAAGAGTGGGGGAGCTACTCTGGACCATTCACAGGTTTATAATTTACCAGCTCCATTACAGACAGTAGCACTTTGTGTGCAGAAGCCTT
Organism: Perdix hodgsoniae; assembly: GCA_035772895.1. Classification (NCBI taxonomy): domain Eukaryota; kingdom Metazoa; phylum Chordata; class Aves; order Galliformes; family Phasianidae; genus Perdix; species Perdix hodgsoniae. Next base: position 25,498,050 of record JAPSGF010000005.1, on the reverse strand, counting down.
CCCTCCATCTAAAGGAGGCAGTGTTTGTCCTGTAGATGGTTGTCAGAATAGGATTTTGTTCTGTGCGGATCAGGCAGGGAAGTGCTCAGTACCTGCATTGTGCAAACTGGACAAGCGTCCCAGTATGTTTCAGGAGTGGTGTCTCCTGAATCAGACATCTGCCGGACATCAGCAGAAAGTGGTAAAAGAGAACCAAAACCCTTTGGTGGTGGGCTGAGAATTGCAGAGGGCAGAGGCCCTTGGAGGGGATGAAGTGTGAAGTGATGCATGTTGGCTCAGCCAATGTCTCTCTTAAACTGCCCGGAGTTTCCCTTTGTTTTTAAGACAATAGATACAAATCTGAGCCTGTCTTCCTTCCTCAAAAGCTGTTTCCAATGGCTTTGCTCTGGAAAAATCTTATGTTTCCCCTGGCTAATCATCCCTGGCCTGGGGCCTGGAGATGTGATGCAGCTTGTCCCTCTGGAGAGCTTAGCCCAGCCTGCCAGGCGTGCAGGTGTGCTTTGACTGCAAACCCAAAGGCAGGCACATGAAGCACCAGCAAATGGAGGAGGACAGTACCTGGCCCTATCACTGGGCACTGCCTGGGCCTGACTGTTTGCACTTGCCTGTCTCTGGCCCAAGGGCAAATGCAGAGGCAGCAGTTGTTCCTTTGCCTCGGGGCAGAGATCAGGCAAAGCCAGCATGCAGAGACACAATTTTCCATTTCTCTGACTTGGATTTGATGGTTTTTGTTTTTGTAGTTGTGTGTGGTGCCAACCTTTGTTCCTTAACTACTTTTAAAAAATGAGTCTCAAAAATACCCTTACCTGTGGTTGTTAGTTGCCACTCCAGTTATATTTGTTTTCTGTTTTTTTGCCCTCCTTAAATCCTCAGCAGAGAAGCTTACAATTTTGCATTTGCAGCTGTGTCGTGTTAATGAAAAGACAGCTTTAAAATGGATTAAAAGCAGGCAGAAGATTGAATGACCTCTGCACAGACACCAATGGGATGTAGATTTCAGTCAGCGGGCCTGATTTTGCTGATGTGTTCTCTGTGGGATTTGTATTATGGCAATGTACTGTGCATGCTACAAGCTACATTGTAGCCCATTTCAGCTCCCGCCTGATGTGATGTGTTGGGGGTGTTCAAATCCATCAGTAGAGCAGCACAACACGTGCCCTTCTGATTCACGGAATACTCCCACGGCCTCTTCGGTATTCTGGAAAGTGCAGCTGGAGCAAACACACTGGGCTGGCAGGTTGATGATCTGCATCATCCCGAGGGACAAGGTGGACAAAAATGCCTTTGTGGGCTTCTGGACATGTGGTCTCAGATCTTGGGCTGTAAGGAAATAAACCTTCCCAGGAAGTGGGGTCTCATGGGAAAAGTCTCCTGTTCCACAAAGCTCCCTGCTCTAAGGAGAATAGAACTGAGCCTTTGGTACTAGTTACTTCACAAGAAACAGTTTGATGCTGTCCCAGTGGATTCTGTCACTCAGACATTAAAAGCACATCTTAAAATAAACTTTAACATTTTTTTTCTCTCTTTTTTCTTTTTTTTTCTTTTTTTTTCTTTTTTCTTTTCTTTCCCTTGTCCCTCCTGGGGAAAGCTTCCTGTTCCCAGCTATCAGTTTAGCCAGTGCAGAACTATCTGGGGGATTAATGAATGCAGAGGGAGCAGCAGGATTTAGAGGAGATGCAGGTGGGTGGAGGAGGACTGCTGAGATGAATGTTTCCAGGGGAAAAACTATGTAAAACTTTCTGCTTGCACAAGGGAAAACTCCTACTAGTTGCACAGTCACTGCAGTGGAGATCACAAGAGAAGTGGGAGTAATCCAGGCTCAAGCTGTGAAGCAAAAAGAAAGCTTGCTTGTGGTGGGGAAGGGGTCTTCAGATCCTCCCAGCACCACAATGTCTTCACATATGTTCTCTATCAGCTCCAAGCATGAGCAGTAGGTGGTCAGTATGCTCTGCATACTTGTACTTGTTTTTCTTAGGTACTCAGCAGGCTATTCTGATGCAGATACTCTGCTTTTCCACACTCCTGAGAACAGAGCAAAGGCATTTTATGCTTCAGGTGTGACAATAAACTTCAGAGTTCTCCTGTAGACCCTCCCTTGTGAGCTTTGTGCCACAGTCTTATTGGAGGCTCATGGGTAATAGTTGTTTGGGAGACACAATAAAAAAAACTTGGCAGCATACTACTGACTAATTGCTTAATTTAAACCAGTGAAAGAAAAGTTCAAATTCAAAGCTGTTGAATTCTCAAAGAGCTGCAGGTGTTTTCCTCTAACAGACTGGTTTGTTTTTCCTTAGAATTTATGCTTCTTGGCAGATGTAATATATATAGAATTAAAATCTAGTTGGTCCCTATCTCTTTTGCCCCCTGTTCCCTGCACTGTATTAGTGTTTCACAATTTCATTGTACTGCACTTTGTTTCCACAGGTGGTAACCAATGTCCTGAAGGGCAGAACATCTTGCTAGACGCTAAGAAGACCAGTAGAAGCTGCACTTGCATATGCTTTAGTCTCTTTCTGAGAAGTGGGTCTAAAGCATGTTTCTATTCCCCTCCTATCTGTAACTTAAAAACACCGAAAATGTGTGGGATTTTTTCTTGCGATGTCAATTTAAAAGGTAAGATAACTTGTTCCACAGCTTTTGTTGGCAGCTGTGAGAGGGCTTTCCTATTCCTCAAAATGGGGGGTTGTATCCTGCCAGCATCTCTAAGGAGTGTGGCAGGAGAGCCAAGTGTGCTGTAGGACATGGAGAAGCTACAAAATTTGGGTTGTTGCACAAAGGTTACAAGTAGGCTGCAGGGGAACTGAAAAACAGCAGGCTTCATGTGCTCTAGTGCTAGCTGGGCTATGAAGTAGAGAAGGAGAAAGTCATCACGGTCATCTCTTCACGTTGCTGGATAAAGGCCAATCACACAGAATCACAGAATCACCCGGGCTGGGAGGGACCTCAAGGATCATACAGTTCCAGCCCCCCTGCCTGGCAGGGCCCCCAAACATACACATTTAGATCAGGTTGCCCAGGACCCCGTCCAACCTGGCCTTGAACACCTCCAAGGACGGGGCATCCACAACCTCCCTGGGCAGCCTGTTCCAGGGCCTAACCACTCTCCTTGTAAAGAACTTCCCCCTACCATCCAACCTAAATCTTCCCTCCTTCAACTTGGATCCATTTCCCCTAGTCCTGCTATTGTCAGCCCTTTTGAAGAGTTTACACCCCTCCTGGGTGTAGGTTCCCTTCAGGTATTGAAAGGCTGCAATGAGGTCACCCCGCAGCCTTCTCTTCTCCAGGCTGAACAAGCCCAGCTCCCTCAGCCTGTCCTCATAGGGGAGGTGCTCCAGTCCCCTGATCATCTTAGTCGCCCTTCTCTGGACCCTTTCCAAAATCTCTATGTCTTTCTTATACTGAGGGCTCCACACCTGAACACAGTACTCCAGATGGGGCCTCACAAGAGCAGAGTAGAGAGGGACAATCACCTCCCTATCCCTGCTGACCACCCCTCTCCTGATGGAGCCCAGGATCCCATTTGCCTTTCGAGCTGCCAGAGCGCACTGCTGGCTCATGTTAAGTCTCTCATCCACCAGGACCCCCAGGTCCTTCTCTGCCGAGCTGCTCTCAATGACCACTCCTGCCAGTCTGTACAGGCCAAGATGGTATTTGCTGGGGGTAGCAGCTGGATAAGAGATATGGAGAATGGGGTTAGGAAGGTGCAGCTTGAAATCAGATTGCTGTGCTGCTCCCCCTTACCCAGAGCACTGAGCATAATCAGGTGCTTGTTAGTGGGATTACCTTCTCTGAGGTGTTGAAGCAGTTGAAACAGCTTATTGGTTGGAGGTAAGGATATAGCTGTTCTGAGTACTGCATCCTTCTGCCTGCAGAGAGCACCTGCTCCATCACTATCTTGCCTGTTCATAGAAGTTTGCTTTCTACCATAAGGACTATATAATGTTGGGCTAAATGGTAATACTAAATACTTGCTTTCTGAGTTACAAAAGAAGGAATTTGGCATAACAAAATGTTAACTCCTTAAGCAACAAGAAAACATCCAAATGTTTCATTTGTCTTACGCTGATGATGTGGATTTAATGCTTTCTTCCTGCAAGGGAAGAGGGGATAGACTAAACCTAATGTTGTCCTCAAAGAAGCTCCTGTTTGGCAATGTGTGTTGATCTGGGACAAAACTGGTGCTTTATAGCTGGGGAAGGTTTGAGCCAAACGGAAGCAAGTGCTTCTGTTGAGACATAGACATCAGGGTGCAAGAGGACTGTGATGGAAAAGCCTAAGGCTGGGGCTGAGAAGCATTCTACACAGGAGCTTGTCCAAAATATGTGATTTGCTTTGCCAAATTTGGGATGAAAGTCTTAGTAAAACTATTTTTTTTTTAATCAAATGAATCTTTCTTTAAAGAAGCAAAGCTCACAAAATTAAAACATAACAAAAAACAACAAAGCCAATACAACAGCAGACATTAGTGAAAATAAATAAACCGTGCTTTTCTTTCCCCATCTTTTTTAGTTCTGGGCAGTTTTTATTGTTTCTAAGGCTAATCTTATCCAAACAATTTGAGCACAGATGGTGAGGCTGTTTTTTTTTTCCCTCTAAATTTCTCACGAGTTTTTTTTTTGTGTGTGCTTTATTGTTGCTTGTTTCATTATAGATGTACTTCTTAAAACCATACTGAAGGAAAATAATTGCTTTGATCACTTGGTGAATATCTGAGGTTGTGAGATCTTCATCTAGATGGAGTAAGTCCTGAAGGATCCTGTTTGTATACCGTAAGCACTTTGGATCAAACAGTAGCTTACTGTGTGGATGCTTTTTGTTCTTAACTGCAGACCTGACCTGGTTTTTAGAGATCTCCAAATTTGAGGACTGCTTCCACCTGAACCTCTGCTCTGGGAAATGCCTCTGTAACCATTGCTCTATCCCAGACTTGGATCCACCTGTCAGCCTCATGTTTAGAGGGATTACTTCATCATTGCACTGGCGCTGCTGGAGAGCTATCTGCTCCTCATCAGGACATCTGGCTGTGGGAAAGAGCATGCTCTGTTCCTCCACTGTAAGCAGATTAATGTGCTTGGTTTAACAACCTGCTTGAGATTTAACTATTAATCATTTTTGTTTCCTACTGCTACTTTTTCAGTTTGGATACACTTTTACCAGCAAAGCCTGAGTGTTGTGCAGAAGCATTCAGGAGGTATATAAACAAGGTCATAAGGTCTTTTCATGTGCCTTTAGAGGAATTAAAGCTGAATTGAGTCCCATAAGTGGAAAGCAAAATTGAAAATGTGTATACTTCAACATGCTTTTCCAAGAACAGGATCTTCTTAACAGCAGACAACAAAAGCTACAGAAGTAGCAATGTTGCTCTGCAGAGAGGATGTGACACTGCTATTTTCTCATTGTGCAAATCAAACAATGCCTGCTTCATATCAGGCTCTCTGATGCAGCCCCATTGTTTGCTGCTATTCCTGGTGTCCCTCAGCCACCTCTGCCTTGTACAGGGAGCTCAGATTCTTCCTCTGGCTGGGACTTGGCACAGACAAAGCCCCGCAGCTGACAAGGGCAGCTCTGCCCCTGCATCTTGCCATAGGGTAGGTCAGTCTGCAAGAAAAAGGTTGGCTTTTTCACTGCAGAGGTGCTTGTGGGCTGGGATTTTTGTGACAAGTCTAGCCATCTTCGTGTAAGATGTATATTGCTAACTACAGCTAGCTTTCCTCATCTGATGCTGTGGAAACGTTACAATGTTTTGACTGTTTTATTACCTTACTGAAAAGAAGTGTCCCAAATGTATGTGGTGACATCCATAGTTATTTTTTTCTTCTTGTCCTTGATTATCTTTTAGCAATGTGTGAGTGGGAAGAAAAAACTCTAGGAGATCAATCTGTACAGTAATTAAACCAATGCTAAATATTAAATGAAGCTGTTTAACCCTATTTTAATGCAGTATGCTGAATTTTATGTGACTACTCATTTGGGATGCAAACTCACTGAGTTTTGTTGAAACTAATGATAATCTTTTTCTAGACTTCTGGACTGCGTAAGAATAGCAGTGACTTGGTTCCAGGATCAGATAGAGCAAATAAATCTAGGAAAACATTTTCACTGTCACTAGGCTTATTTTGTTAAACCATAATTTAAAAATGCATTTATCATCGCTTGCTTATCAAGATGCATTTCACATGCTTCATCATGGTGATTAGCCTGAAATGGAGGAGTTTCTCAGCTGATAATCTGCTGTGCCACAGGAATGGCAGGTTAGAAGTCAGGACTCTGGGGACTAAGTCATGGTCCCTTTGAAACTGATAAGCATCTTGCCAGTCATGTTGGATTCTGTGCTGTTTTGCTGTTTCACATGGATTTTGTTCTTGATTCTTATCAGCAACTTGCTCTGAGACCGCAGGAACTTATTTAACTGTTCTGGCCTTTTACTTTCTACATCAGTATTTTACAACCCTTTGTATTATTTATAATATAGTGAAATATAAATCTCTAATTTATCTCTAATGTATAATACTTAAACACAAAGATGACCAAACATCCCTCTGTGATTGCTCTTTCCAGACCAAGAGTAGGAAAATTCAAAGATATTTCCTGTATTGAGAAATGAAATTTGTGTAAAGAATGTTTTTCCATGGGTAGCTTTCTGATCTCCTCTCTCTGTATGTCCTCTGAGCAAAACTCCTTTTGAGTTCAGTGGCAGTGGCTGTGTGAGCAGAGCTTGAAGGGTTTAATGTGATACTCGTGGCACATGTAGGCAGGATGCTGATAGAAAAGTATGCAGATGAAGCTCTATAGCAGCAAGTTTTCTCCAACACTGTAGGACACAGCAAGCAACACTGGTGCAGATAAAGAGAAGTAGCCATGTGCTTCCTTGGAAAGTGCAAATCTCACTTATTTCTCGAGTTTAAATTCTTACATCTAAAAGTCGCTACCTGCTGCAGGAAAAAAGCGCCTCATTTCTGGCTGCATGCCACATTTCTTCCCTTGCTGGGCCCCTGGTGATTGTGCTTTTGCTTGGTAAGTTGATTGTCATGATAGAAAAACCAAGCCACTGAACAAATGGAGGATGGGATGCGATGCAGAGCAGGACCAATATGGTTACACATGGCACTGGCTGCGATACAAAATCACATTCTCATCATTGTGGCAATATTCAGCCTCTATTTACTCAAGTGTATTTGTGTGCCTGAAACCAAAGGAAGTTGAGATCTTGAATACCTTCAGCTACATCAACACTGCAAGAGTAGTCCCTCATTCTCAGGTGAAGTGGCTTATGTCTGGAGAGAAGCACTAGGCGATATTTCATAGAATCATTGTAGAATCATAGAATGGCCTGGGTTGAAAAGGACCACAATGATCATCCAGTTTCAACCCCCCTGCTATGTGCATATCCAGCCTGGCCTTGAATTCTTCCAGGGATGGAGCATCCACAACCTCCTTGGGCAACCTGTTCCAATGCATCATCACCCTCTGAGTGAAAAACTTCCTCCTCAGTTTCCCCTGAGCCTTGTGTGGTGACCCTGCTGAGCAAGTCAAATGGCCAGGTCCTGGCTATCCCAAGGGGATGCTGCACAGCTGATATCTATGTGTAAACTCTCTTTCTCTCTAGAACAAGATAGTCTTGGCCATGTTCTCTGTTAAGAACAGTTGCTAGCTCATGGTGTTCCCTGAATCACCTCATTGCCTGAGAGGTGAAATCAGGTCAGGCAGCCTGCTGGAAATTCAGCAGTAGGGGCAGCACTCAAATTGGTGTCCTGGCTTCAGTTAGTATGCTAGTATGTGTGTTTTCTTCATGAACCAAGATACCACTATTATTTTGCATAACCTTTGCAGTTGTCTGAGTGAACACTGGGTCACATCCCGCCAGATTATACACCTGGAACAAGGCAACCTTGCATTGTACAGACTGGAGGGGCAAAAGATTGGAGAGTAGCACCAGGGAGAGTTCTGGGAGTTCTGGCTGACAGTGAGTTAAACATGAGCCAGCAGTGTGCCCTGGCCAGCCCAAAGGGCCAGCTGTACCCTGGAGTGCCCCAGGCCCAGCACTGCCACCCAGCGATGGAGGGTTGTCCCGCTCTGCTTTGTGCTGTGCGGCCTTATCTCAAGCACTGTGTGTAGTTTGGGTGCTGCAATATAGGAAGGACATAAAACTATTAGAGTGTCCAAAGGAGGGCTATGAAGGTGGTGAGAGTCTAGAGAGCAAGGTGTATGAGGAGCAGCTGATGTGCCTTGGATTGTTCAGCCCAGCGCAGAAGAGCTGAGGGGAGGCTTCATGGCGGCTGCAGCTCTCACAGGGAATGGAGGGGAAGCACTGAGCTCTGCTCTCTGTGACAGTGACAGGGCCCAAGAGAATGGCATGGAGCTGTGTCAGGGGGCGGTCAGGTTGGGGTTTAGGAAAAGTTTCTTCACCAGAGGGTGACTGGGTGCTGAAATAGGCTGCTCAGGGCAGTGTTCACAGCCCCAAGCAAAGTTCAAGAGGCATTTGGACAATGATCTCAGAAAAATGGCTTAAATTTTGGGTGGTGATGTTTGGAGCCAGGAGTTGGACTAGGTGATCCTTGTGTGTCACTTCCAACTCTGGATATTCTGTGACTTTAGGTATTTTTCTAGTACAACACTAGGCTACATTACAAGAAGGCTTCAGCTGGGTGTCTTCAATTGCAAAGTCTACTTAGGTAGTTTTGAAAGATTGAAATAGTTGGAAGGAGACATACTAGTGATGGTCTCTTATCCTTTCAGTAGGGAGCAGATTATGGGCTGATTGTCAGCTGGACTGAGCCAGATTTTGATGCATTTATGTGGTGATCAGGGGGATTGAGGGAGCAAGCCAGAAAATCACATTACTTGTAGCACAGGTGCTGTGGGCCTTGGGTGCTTTGGGGTTCTTGAGTGGAGTGAGCTCTGTAAGGGCAAGGCACTGTGGGGCAAGGAAACAGGATCACTTGGGAAGTGGGAGCGCCTGCACAGCCGTAAGGTCATGAGGCTGCTTGTGGCCATCTGCTCACTTGCCTGACCTATTTGGCTCCCTTTGTTCAAAGTGAGCACGAGTAGCAGCCATGCCCTTCTCTCTGCCAGGCCATGCAGGTGCTGCTCCATAACCTTGACTGGAGAAAGAATTATGCATTTACGGAAAGTCTTCTTCCCTCCCTTTCCTTTCCCTTTTAAGGCTCTCAGCCAAGCTATGTGATTCTTATCTGGACTCTGCAGGGCCTTTGAATGAGGTCATTCAGGAAGTTTAATTAATCCTGTGCAATTGTCGCCACATCCTTGGCTGTTCATTGTACTGGGGCTCAGCCCACTACTACAATACATTTTGCGACAGCTGAACATCTGTTTAAAAGCATTGCCAAGAAGTGCATGCTAAGACTGGTTTTCCCTCTGGCTGCATGTATGCATCTCAACACAATATTGTGTAACGGTGTTAAGAGAAAAAACAGAATTTCCCTCTGCTCTTGGGATCGATTGGTGAAGCAAACTAAAATTATCTGGGAAATGATGGTTCTGAAATACCTATGACAAAGAGACAGGTTGGTTTACATGTCCCATTCAGCTTGTTTCTAAGGCTAGTGCCACCTGGGTCTTTGGCATGTGACTGGGCGCAGCGTGATATGTTTTTTGGGGGCAAAATGGGAACAGATTTGCTGGGGGGTAGATTTGCTGCTATCCCCCCAAAGAATCCCTCTTCCTTTGTCTACTCCTATCCTTCTCTCCAAATCAGTTTTCTCCAAATGTCTAAGTGGGGCAAGAACATAAGTTTAGGAGAAAATCCCACAAGGAGTTGCTATTTGTAGTGGTAGACAAGTACTGGATCTGTGTGATTGAGACCTTGTTGATCTGAGATAACTGCTGGTTTGAGAAAGATGCAGCCCCTTGTCTCTGGCAAAAACCAGAGCTGTGCCAGCCATGCTCCCCCCTGGCTGCTGTATCTTTACTGGGAGTGGTCTGCTGCCAAAACTGGCTAGTTTGGTATCTGTGATGAATAATGGATGGGAAGCGCTAGTATAGTAAAAGAGACTAAGTGTTTCAAGGTAATAACCTGTGCTTCCAGTTTCCTGAATGGTGCTGCATTTTTGGTTCAGTAATGAAATCAATTTTTCATAGTTTGGCCTTTTTTGAGTTGTCTGATTGGTTTAACTCTTTGCATTTAAAAGCAAGAAAGTGGCTTTTGCTTTCTTTGAGGTTTTTGCAGAGTGATTACACAGTCGGATGAACAGCGAGGTATGTTGCTGTGCATGTAGCACCCTCAAGATTATGAATCCAGGCATACTCAGATTTAGTTCTATATGGGGCCAGTTAGTTATTCACTAGTCAGCATAGCAGTTTATCTTAATGTCCTCATTGTCTAATATTGGGCTGTCCTTTCTTGGTGTTACTGAATAACAGAATTTAAAATTCGCAACTTATCCTCATTAATTTTCTTATGTACATGTATTGTAAATATAGGCGAGTTGTAAATGGTAAATGGTTGAAGTAACCTGCAGTATATAAACGTGTTGCTCATAATTATGGTATTTTTACCACCACAGAAGAACTGAGATCTGTACTGACTTTACTCACAGTGACATACAGTGCAAAAAGGTCAGGGAGCTGAGCTTTCAGAACATTGTCTACACGTGCTAAGTGGATGCCTGAGGATGCGTTCTCAGATGAATTGCACAGCTGGTCTCTGCGGTGTAGAGGCACAATTGAGCAGGGTCTGCTGATGGGGGCACTGTGTTTACAGGCAGGACAAATCCGTTTGCATTCTCACAGCACCTCTCTGGGGCACAAAACCTAATGCATCATCACTCTTAGGATGCTTTACTTATTTTGGGCTTCAGACATCCTACTGTATGGACAGTTTCACAGTTTCTTGGCTAAGAAACGTGTGAAAGCAAATGTGAATGAGAACATAAATACTAAGGAGGATTAGAGGTGATATGCAACGTTGTCTTTCAAGGAGGATTTATTGATGGCTTTCTAGCCAGTATTATTCTGCCTTGATAAAATCCTCTCAAGTACACTTATGGGACTGTTTGGGTTATATTTTAGGGTTTTTATCTGTCTTATTTTTGACATTGGCACACATGTGACTAACTCTGATTTTTGTGAAGAACTATTTAGAGCTGATGTAGTTGGTTATGCTTTTTTCATAGAGTAATAGCTCCCCTGTTGTCCGTACCTCTGCTACGTAGCACTTCTGCCATTTTCATGTTCCGTGCTTCTTGGAGCTAAGCTTTCCTCTTTCCGAGTATATTGTATTGTTTTACGGCTTGTGAGAAAATGGTAAACAAGGGAGAACTGTTTTTTTTGGATGTAATACACCTCTTATTTGTATCAGAAAATTTTATTTTGTCTGACAAGGGGTAGAATTTGATGTCTGAGGCAGATGGTAAAAGAAGTGCTTTTAAAGTTTAGGGATCAAATTCTGCTCTGATCTTGCACCTCTCCTTTATTCAGATCTCATGGTTCAAGCCAAAGGGGATTGCAATGGCACAGTCAAATGCAGAATATACCCCCACTACCTCTGAAATAAATAACATCTGGCACTGATACACACAGTGCCATATTACTTCAGAGGGCTTAACAGACATTAACTAATTAATCCAGTAGTGCTTTTACTTAATGAGGTCTGAATACCAGCATGCTCACAGAAGATGTCTGTTCTCAAAGCTGCTCTCAAAAGAATACCACATTTTGTTTTGAGCACCACATATAGTAGTGCTTTATTGATTACTGCTTTTCTCCTACAGCGCCGTAGGGTTTGCTAGTAACAACATGCTAGAGAACCAGCTTTGTGCTATACAGTGTTAAGTGGCAAAATACAGTATGCTAGCAGTGGAAATTTACGTTTAAATGGGGTTGAAAATTCTGTGAATCCTTACAGAAATGAGAGGGGACAAAAAAAAAAAAAGGATGCCACTAAGAAAAACATTGGTCCTGTAAAAAGTTATGGTGTCTCAGGTCAGATCAGTTTGTTGCAGTATGTCAGGTATGTCAACTTGGCATCTTGGCTCCTTGAAATTTGGCTTGATTTAGCCTAGCTTTTGCTCCAGGCTGGGTTTTTGTCCCTGTTTGGTGCTGCCCAGGCTTGAAGTGTTTGCTCTCTCCTGCACACAGATCTGCTCAGCTCTGAAAATCCCCATCCATGCCTTCCTTCTTTGGAGAGAGCTTTTTTCTGTTTGTAGCTGCAGTTATCAGCAGTCTCCTTCAAGCTACTTGAGAGCAAGATAGATGGGAAGTTTTCACCAGACAAGTTAAATGGCACATCAGATCAGCTGGGATCCTGTTCATTTAGCAGCTGAGGGTTGGTTTATAAGGTTGAAGTGCCACTGACTCACCTCATGATTTATAGTTATAAAAGAATTTTTTTTATTTTTTTTATTTTTATCATGGAACTACTAAGCCTTTTAGAGGCTTTATAAATGTGTAATGTGGGGGAGATTGATTAAAAGTGTTTCTGGATGCATCCTTTGAAAGTATATTAGCTGATTACTGTTTATGCTTATTTCCCCTAGCCTCTCATGTAATGAAATCTCTAGAACAATTCTCTGATACATGAAATGTATTGTCAGGTCTTGTTTTGACTTGAACAGTTGTGTTTTTATTTCATGGTTTTAGTGTTTGCCCTCAGTAACTTAGCGCCCAAGTTTACAGGATGCAGCAGGTCTTAATTTCTCTCCCTAATCCCTACTCCTTTTTGTTTTTTAACAATGAATTTTTGCTGACTAAACGTCAGTTAACAGTCACATGCACCAGAATTTTCTGCTTACTGTATCATACATTTGACTTTTAAACTGCTCCATTGCCATGTTCCCCAAGATGGTCTGTATATGTTTTCAAGGTAGTAAAAAAGTAGAGGCAAAGAGGAAAAGATGTGTCCAGTTTAGGGTGTGTGTGGTAGGAGTGAATCCTACCACCAGACCAACCACGTTCATACTAGGGCCCCTATACCTCCACTGTATGTAATTCCCTGTTTTACTTTGAAACAGTTAGTATAGCTATTCTTCGTGCTGGTTTTGTGCCTGGGGCTGGGCTGCTTGGTGGGAAAGAGCTGCTGCCACAATGGTGCAGGGCAGGTGGCATTACTAGCTGTGCCAGGCTGCATGCAGCCTGCGAGGTGTAGGTTGGACATGCCTAATGTCACCTACCCATTTCTGCTGGCCTAACCTCCATACCTGCTAGCCCTACTAGCTGCCACTTATTCTGCCATAAACGCTCCTTGCTCCAAGTGTGTTAGGAATGAGATTTCTACACGAATATTTGAAAGACACTACTTCATTTCACAGAATCACAGAATGGCCAGGGTTGGAAGGGACCTCAAGGATCATGAATCTCCAACCCCCCTGCCACATGCAGAGCCAACAACCTCCCCAATTAATGCTAGACCATGCTGCCCAGGGCCCCATCCAACCTGGCCTTGAACACCTCCAGGGATGGGGCATCCACAACCTCTCTGGGCAGCCTGTTCCAGCACCTCACCACTCTCTCTGTAAAGAATTTCCCCCCAACGTCCAACCTAAATATTCCCTCCCTCAACTTAAAACCATTTCCCCTCGTGCTGCAGTTATCAACCCTTTCAAAGAGTTGATTCCCCTCCCCTCTGTAGGCTCCCTTTAGGTACTGAAATGCTGCAATGAGGTCACCCCACAGCCTTGTTTCCTCCAGGCTGAACAAGCCCAGCTCCCCCAGCTTGTCTTCATAGGGGAGATGCTTCAGTCCCCTGACCATCTTTGTGGCCCTCCTCTGGACCCTCTCCAACAGCTCCCTGTCTTTTTTGTACTGGGGGCTCCACACTTGGACGCAGTATTCCAGGTGGGGCCTCACAAGAGCAGAGTAGAAGGGGACAATCACCTCCCTGTCCCTGTTGGCCACCCCTCTTTTGATGGAGCCCAGGGCACCATTTGCCTTCTGAGCCACAAGGGCACACTGCTGGCTCATGTTAAGTTTTTCATCTATCAAGACCCCCAGGTCCTTCTCCTCAGGGCTGCTCTCAAGGACCGCTCCTTCCAGTCTGTATGGATGCCTGGGATTCCTCCGGCCCAAGTGCAAAACTCTGCACTTTGCCTTGTTGAACCTCATTAGGTTCACCAGGGTCCACCTTTCCAGCCTCTCAAGGTCCCTCTGAATGTCATCCCTTCCTTCAACCGTGTCCACTGCACCACTCAGCTTGGTGTCGTCAGCAAACTTGCTGAGGGTGCACTCGATTCCGTCATTGATGTCACTGATAAAGATGTTAAAGAGCACTTGTCCCAAGATAGACCTCTGGGGGATGCCATTTGCATGTATTGGAGAGCTGTGCCTCCTGCCCCTTCAAACCACGACCACCAACCAGAGGACAGTGGTTCCCTGATGAACACACCCTTCTCTTTTTTTGCAGGGTTGCATTGTGGGCATGAAAATTGCCTAAACTGATTAGCAGAAAATTAGTAGCTGCTCCACTATGAGAGCTGTGGGTCCTTCCTCATCTCTATGCCAAAGGCCTTGAAAAATCTTAAGGCAGCGCCAGACTTGCACTCTGTGACAGGGAGCTGACCTGTTTTGGGAAGGAAGTGAACTCCTGCCTGCTCTGCCCTCATCCGGTTTGGAGCCAAAGATGTCACTTCACCACAAAAGGAGAGAGGAAGGAGGAAGGGGGAATGACCTCACTGGGCCGCAGCATAGAGCACAAAGGATACGAGAGCAGTTGGGAACGAGCTCATGCTCTGGGGACTTCCCCAGCATTTCTGAAGGCGTCATCGCTATCTGCAAATAACCAGGCAACCTCCTGCCTGACACTCTTGTCCACAACCACTTACCCACCTGTCAGATCTGGTCTGACCTGAACAATACATCTCCCAGGCTTCCTCCCACTGTTCCTCCTCCGTGGACTAGTACCAGCTGCCTTTGCTGCCTCTTCTGCATACAGCAGCCTTTGCTGTTACTGCTGGTGATCTGCCCAGGTGCCACTCAGGGTCTTTGGGTGTAGTTTGGGATGTGACTAAGTCCTGGGATCGTCACAGGTCCATCCACCTTGACAACTAAGAAATGAATGAAAGCTAGACTTAAGACATTTAATTTTTAAGAACTTTTGATATACTTCTAATGTAGAAAAAAAGAAAAGAAAGGCTTGGTTTTGGTAAAGATATTATCAGAACAATAGACTCTACATCCAAAGGAATTAGAATCAAACAGCTAATAGGTGAGCTACAGGCACATGTATGTGCTTTAGATGTGAAGGAGAATCATCCCTTTGGATGCTTGCTGCCTATTTCATGCCTACGGATCTCCCCATTTCCTTGATTCTGTTTAACTTCCCTGGGGGTGTGAATGTTGGCAGGCTACAGGGTGTGCAAACACCGAGGGGTGAGCTCAGTTTTAACTGGGGGAGCAAGGAGTGGGAAACAAAATTACCTTTCTTCTTTTTTGCTACAGTAGTGAACAGGTTTGGGTTGTATTTTACCGGAACTAATTAACTAGGCTAATTGGAGGCTGATTTGAGGTTGTCCTGCTTGTTCATTAGTCGGCTGATGGGAATAAGAGCAAAGAGCCCAGGGAGCAGAAAGTCTTATCAAATTCTTTTGTAACATCTCAATTGGCCCGTCTCTAGCAGTGTGTAACAAAGTACGACAGTAAGTATGAAGAAATATGGTTGGTGATCTAAGACTCATCTGTAGTCATTTGCAAATTGCAGTTACTAAACTTTTGAGAATAGAGGGTCTGGCTTCTGTAAAAACTTAGATAAATTCAAGCACAGATTCCAAGCAATTTTTATATTGTGAGATTGGATACCTTAACTTGCAACATTACAGCTGTCTTTTTTCTTCCTCTACCCCAATCCTTCCCTACTGCAGAGGAAAATTCTTTTTGAAGTCTCAGGATGTTGGGCTTCAAAGAAAAATTATAACCTTAAACATAAGTTCCTGTAACTCGAGTAGCCCTGTGTCTTCTCAAGGTGATGAATTCTAATGCTATTATCGCTAAAAGGATGATAAAAAATAATAATGAGCTGTCACTCTCATCAGCCCTTTTAGGGGAATGATGAAATAAATTGCAGAATGAAGCAGTTAAAAATTGAAGTAAGAATACATTTATTAGCTTTTTAAAATCAAGGCATGCTCCAAAAATGAGCAGCAATAGGTAGCGTACTTTGAACAGAGAGCTCTTCTGATAGATTTCTGACCCTACCGAATTGGAATTTAAATGTGAACATGTCTGTGTCAAACTCCAGTAACTGCTGGCAACAGCTGGAAAGGAGTTGTTAATGCTCATCTTCAGACATCATAAAAAATATTAATATTTTCTTAAACACTGATGCAGATCCTCTGTGGTTTGATCTGATGTCTATTGAGAAAGTCGAAACATGCTAGAAGGCATTCATTCATCAGCAAAAATATTTGGAGCATAAGAATCCTTTTCTAAGCTAAACCTAATGTTATCAATAAGTGCTTTGAGGCTGCTCTTTTGCTATTTTAATCTCTACACCAGATTTTCCATTTAGATTATGTTAAAAGATGAAATTTTATATGGCCTTTCTCCTAGTCACATTACTCTCCTTCATCTTGTCTGACTCAAATATAAGGTTGTATACGCTGGGAAACAGAAAGCTTATATTTTGCTTCCAATTTTGTTTAAACCTCTGTTTAGTCATGTTGAAAATTCACAGAACCACTAGAGAACTCTTGTGTTCTATGAAGGTAAAACTGCATGGGAAATACTCAGGAAAATAAGGCATTTTCTATGGCAGAGAAAATGCCTTTGTCTGCTAGCTGCAGAATCCTTGATTATTCTGTACTTCCCATCTTTTTTTTTTTAGAGATATTATCTGTGCTTATGTAGCATATCTGTAGCAAGCTCCAGTCAGTGATTTATTCTCCACCAGCTATCAAAGAGGAAAGATTATAACAAGGTGCTGATTGCCAAACTGTCCTGATTACTTCATAACTGCGGTTTTGTAGAGAGCTGGGAGAGAAAGCTTGGGTATGGGTGGCCTCAGGATTAATGCTCTAGAAACATCCTGAAATGGATAAAGGAGAGAGAGGGATTTTCTCCCAGCACAATGGGAATTGGGCATATCCCCTGGCAATAAGCTGTTGGTGCAGAGGGGTTTGCTGGGCTTTAGCACCTGCAGGACATGCTTTCTTCAGCCTGAGAGGCCAGCATGTGCTGCCACCTCTCTCCTTGGAGCAAGCCATGTGATGCTAGCAAAAGGCTTGGAGGGGGTGCAAGGGAAAAAGCTCTTTCGCAAGTTCTGCTATCTGGCTGACTGCATGTATGTCTGTTTTTGCCAACCAGGTGACTGCATAGGAGCAGGCATAAAGCTATAACTTGAGACCACAGCTGAAAGCCCAATTGCAGTAGCCTGTGTGGTGTTTCACACTGAAGATGTTTAGTATTACTGAGAAACATTTGTAGAAGCTGTAGGGTCTTGATTACCTAGGAGAAGGAGAGTGATGGTGTCTTTCATCAGATGACAAATAATAAAGTGTGAGGAAATGGTTTCAAGTTGTGCCAGATGAAGTTTAGATTGGACATTAGGAAGAATATTTTCACAAAGAGGGTGGTCAAGCACTTGACTGGTCTGCCCAGGGAAGTGGTAGAATCCTCTTCTCTGGAGGTATTTAAGACGTGGATGTGGAAATAAAGGATGTGGTTTAGTGAGGGGATTTGGTAGGTTAGGTGGATGGCTGGACTTGATAATTCTGAAGGTCTTTTCTGGCCTAGATGACTCTGATTCCATGTACATGGGGCATGATTTCAACCCTGCTGAGCTACTGAAAGTGGAGAGAGGGAGTTTGTGGAGGACTGTGTCAACACAAATTGTGCCCAGTGAAGGATGAGGAGAGCCTTTGTTTATTGCCAGACTGTATGAATGCAGGAGCTTTTCAGCTGCCATCTGCTGAAGGTGGAAATCTCAATTCCATTACATCCTTGCTCACACACCAGTGGTTCAAAAACTGCTTCCCCATGTAGACCTGAGTTTCTCCTCAGTATGCAGTGGCCTGGAAATATAAAAGCAGTCAATGTTATTTCTTGTTTCTATGCAAATTAACTACCTGATTTTGCAGATGCTCTCCAAGGCTAAATTCTGATGTTAAACCAGGGAACGCTGGAGCAGAAGGCAAGGTCTCCTCTTTGGGCCTGGGGAGGTGGGAGAAGTGCTGTGTTATGAGCTGATGGAACAGTTCCCACAGTGTGGGTAGCCATGGAGGGAAGAGGAGCCTGCTGAGTTTTTGACATCTAATTTGGGAACTGGCTATAATTTTAGCTGCCTTTAGCACAGCCTAGCTTCTCATCTTGAATGATCTGTTCCTTTGCAGCAGAAGGAGGAAAGGATTGCGCGGCCTGATATGAAAAACATATTTGATACTAAGCTTTTTGGAGGTTATATTTTGAATAGGGAAAACTGCAGTTTATGAATTGGTTTAAAATTAAAAATGGTGGTTTTAGGTGTAATTAATTCTCCCTTTTCTTTGACATGAAGATATTTACATGCATGTGTCATCCTACTAGAACTGACCTGGAGTTGTTCAGGGGAAAGTTTTGACTGTTGTGCTGTCCAGCTGATGCCTAGCAATGCCTGTAGCAACATAACCATGTCTCAGTATCAACACTCCCTCTCTAAACATGCCTGTTTTCAGAAATTTATATAATTGCTGCTGGAATTCCCTCCAGACTGTTTGTCACTTGTCAGGTCTATTGAAACCATGTCAGTAAATCAGGAGAAAAATGTTTTGTGCTGCCTAGATCATGAAAGATTTTCTTTGAGAATTTTTTTTTTTTTTTTTAAGAGAAAAATTGAAAACATTTATAGCTGAAGATAGTGCCCAGAGTGAATTGCAGTGGAATCTGTGCCTTTGGAAGTTTTCAGGATCTGATGGGGCAAAACTACGAGAAACCTCAGCAGGATGTTGTCTAGGAGCCTCCTGAAGTCCAGTCCAACCTTCACAGTTCCGTGCTTCTATGAACTGTGAACAGTCACAGTGTGATGGCAATGGGATTCTGAAAAATATTTTAAAAATACAGCACTGGGGATGACATAACTCTTCAAGATTGGCAGTATATCAAATGCTGGAAGTGAGATGGGTTATTTATTTTCAGTGACCACAGTGTGTTGCAAGGAGATTTTCTTTTGATGGTAGTGTAGTTCTTCTGTCAAAGAAATCTCACCATGTTCTTTATTAAATGTACATTGCAATACACCTGTAAAATATATTTTTATCATCTTAATAATGTTTCTATAAGCTGTGGCTTTTCCTCTACCGACCCCCTCCCGCAGAGCCTGCAAGGTACAATAGAGATATCAAGAGAAATATTCACAAATGATAAAGTTCTACATTTCAGAAGAATTACATCCGTGTTTGCCAGGATTTCATTAGCCAAAAGCTGTAGTAAATACTGAGCAACATGCACAGAGTGAGATAGTAAAGCAGTGCATACGCAGTGATAGGGCTGTTGTGTGAGTCAATACATGGCAACAAATGTCAGTCGGTGTCAGTGAACTATGTGGCTTAGTTCTGTAGACTGTCAGATTTCAGCTACCTCACCTCTTTTTCAAACACCTTCTTTCTGGAGTGGTGTTTGTCCTGAGTTGTGTGGAAGAAATATCCAAGTTCTTCTGTGCCCATATTCTCATTGTGAGATATTTTATTGGGTTATTGGCTCCTGCATCTTTGGAAAGGTATTGTCTTTCCAATAACAGTGTCTCTTGTTAATGACTGCTGCTGAAACAGTTGCACTCCAACCTCTTCTATGAAGATTTTATTTTTTGTGCATGCTCCTGACTTGTCTGCCTGTAATGAAAACTGAGCAAGCAGAACATCAGTGCAAGTCTAGGAATGCCAGTGCTGCACTATTCATTTCCCTCTGTGAGGTAAAACAATAGTTCTGAATATGTGAATCTTCTCCCATGATTTATTTGACACAGTATCAGCTCGGCTTTTCTGTTGTCTCCTAACATGATTCTGTTCCACATGAAGCTATGGGTTCTGATCCAAAGAGTATGGCCCCAGTAGCAGAAATTTGCAAGACCAGGTAAGGAATAGATCCCACAAATTCTCTTCCTTCTCTTCCTCTTTCATGTGGTCTTCCCGCTGTCTCTTGCCTACCCTCACTAAGAAGAGCAACGTGCTATCCCATACTGTGCTGTTCTAATTCTTCTTTGGCTCTTATATCACCCACATCACTGTGCTATCAGATGCAATTTTGTGGAGAGAAGATTAAAACAATGTAAAATAGAAGAACAGCCCTTCTACTTGATATTCCTCTAGTGATGGGTGAGAAATTGTTCTGTTAGCATTTAATTTTTGAAAAGCAGTCGATGCAAGGATTTTGGGAGGAATTTTCTAAATACTTTGCTCAATAAAGCAGCAATTATGTGAAGATGAGGACAGACAATGATTGCAGAGACAACAGAATGTGATTTCCAACTAAGAAACCTCACTCAGCAAGCTTGAGTCTTCTAACATTAAAAAGAGAATGGCATCAATGAAGTATCGAAAAACATCACTTGAAATGGTGGGTACTTGGTATTGGCCATCTGCCACTCACTACAGATTAGAAGATATTTTTTGTTGTCTTTTGAAATTAGAGCAGAAAAGTGTTTTACTGAGAAAGGTTATAGGAAAAGACATTCCAGATAGTGAGCCCTTAATCTGATAGATAAGGAAATCAAAAGATATGTGGGAGAACTATTCACCTATCAGTTTGTATGTATAGCAGCCACTACTTGGCTGTGCAGACAGAGTTTGGGGCAAATCAGCATGAAAAAATAAGAATGTGGCATGAAGCCTCCCAAAATGGTGTGGAGATTCTTTGTTATTTTTCAGAGAAGGAAGCGAGATTTCAGTGATTTGGCAGTGACTGGGTAACAAGATTAAAACAGATGTAATTCAAGATACTCAGTACTATTCCCAAAGGCTTTTCTTGTTATAGTATTCCAAACAATATAGACTGAGAAAAAAAAAACATCTTTTCTGGCATTACAAAACTCCTGATACTATCAGTAGCAAAACTAATACTTCATTTCAGGAGCACCTAGAAAGCATGAACGAACTTTGTTCTTATGTGCAAGTCTTCACAAGAACACCTAGTCCTAATATAATGCACCAATTGCTTCTGAACTCAGAGAAACAGGCTGAAATAAAATAGGATACAGAATGTACCAGTGCAGCACAGGAAGAAATGTAGCAAACTGTAACATGATATTGAAAATACTTTGTTTGTACATCTAGTTCTCTTTACTTAAACTTGTAGTTAAAAAAACTGATTAAATACAGTGACTTCTAATTTAGACTGAAGGCGCTGCAAGGGGAAAACAATGTACATGAAAAGAAAGAGGTGGTATTAATTTTTCAAGTTTTAATAAACTCACTGGCAGATAGATGCAAAAAACAACGATGAAGAATTATTATAAGCTCAATTTATATCTCATATCTGATGCCAAGTAAAAACAAAGAAATAACTGAGACATTAAACTATCCTGGGTTAGAGTATAAGGAAATTAGGGTTTTTCTCTACCCTGCCCACAAGTTTGTCATTGGAGTTTGTACCTGAACAGTAAGTAGAAGGCTGTATTTGAGGTAGCATACATATTTATAAAACTGAAAAACCTAAGGAAGGATTTCACACTGGAAGTGTACAGTAAAGCAAGAGCTGACTGTTGAACAGTGTCAGACTTGCCTGCACATGGATAAAAACAAATATTTGGATGATGGTACTACAGCTTGTGTATTATTAAACATGCCTACTATTAAGAAAAAAATCTCTCTTCCGTGGTAAAAGAATCTGCTCTTCCTAGGGAATCCAGCTGAGTTTACTTCAAGGTCTTCCTTGAATCTTGTTAGGGCAGAGTTTTCTGTTACCATTGTTTGTAGTGAGCATGGGACATTATGTTGTGGAGGGGGTAGACAGCTCCTTTGAAGCCTTCTTTTTAGTTGTTTTTCGGCTTGAGGGGGTTGCTTTGAAGACTGGTGCTGAGTATGTTTGAGAACACATACCCTTGTGAGCTGCATTGATCTTAGTTAGTCTTGCCTGGTCTGTAAGAATGTCAACAACTCAAGAAAAGAATGAGTCAGTCATTTCAGCCCTCAGTTGTCTGCACAAGGACAAGGAACTGCAGGGGTGTCTCCTATGGGATAGAGGATATATTGCAAGAGGGAGGATTTGGGGAAACAGAGTAGTACTCGTATGTCCTCTGCCTTGTGGTTAATGGGGAGCTTTTGTGCAAATGGCAAGAAGGCTGAGTAAAAGGAAGGAACATACCTGATGTCAGAGAATCTGCTTGTCCATAGCTGGGGTAATCGATACATGTCCATAGGGTACCTCATGTTGAATTCCCTGCATGTCCTTGAGCCATGAGAGCGCACCAGTGAATTGAAGGCACTCTAGGAGGTGCTCATCCAAGGAGGAATGTCATGCCTCCCCGGGCACTTGTGCTCACTCTCTGGGGGGAGTTTTGGGACACAGCTGGGCCCCTGAGCAGCCTGACAATGCTGACCTTGGCCACCTTTGCTGGCTTACTTCCCACCACGACTAAAGACCTCCAGGTCTCATAGTCCATAAGAATATAGCAGAAAGGACACTAAAACCATTTCTTTTAACCTTCCATAATTTCCATAATTCATCTGTCCCACATTCAGCCCAAATATCAGGTGTAGCAGAAAGCACAGAATTGTAGAATTATTTCCTTCTGCCATTAAAAGAAATTTTAATGCACAGCAAGCTCCACTGAAGTGCAAGTGAAGGGCCCATTTCATAAAAGATTTAGGAACCATCTCAGTGCATACTTTTGATTTGTACAGCAGGGAGCTTGCACTTAGGAGGAAAAAGGAGAGGGGGAGAGAAGGAATTTGCTTTAAATGACAGCTTTTTTTCTTACTCATTTTGCATTCAAAACCCCAAGTATATTTTCCCTCTCTCTAGCCTTGATTTATGACCTTCTAAAAATGAGATAGAATCAAACTAGAAAGAAACAAAGGTTAGGTCTTCCCAGAGCCTGAAGCCTTTGTATAAGTCCCTGAAGAACAGCTGTGCAAATTACATTTGCTGCTATCAGACAAAGTGGAGACAGAGAGCAGTTCTTTTAGCAGGAGCTAGACAAGATTCCATTTTATTTTGTCATTTTGAATGCAGGTTTGATTTTGTTTGCTGGTAATCACAGCCTTTAATGTTACCTTGCTAAAAATGGCTATTGCAGGAGAACTCACATCAATGTAATATCAGTACAGGCAGAAAGAGAAACATCCTGTTTATGTGAATGTCCTAACAAAAGGAGTCAAGATCTAAGCAGATAGAAGAGAATGCCAGTAACCATGAAACAAACTACACACCAGATGTTATGCTGCTCAGAGCAGCACTACGAGGATCTGATCAGATACCATGTTGATAAACATAGCTTATGAACCTCTATAGAAGGAAAACACAGTTGACATTTGCATGATTAAAGACTTGTGTAGTACTTCTATGTTAAATCATAAATTATTTCATTTAACTTGATTGTATGAATTAGAAGGTTACATCTTAAGGCTTTCATTTTCCTTTCTTTATACATTCATGTGAAACATGTCAGAGTAGAATTTAGTTTTACTTTATAAATGAAGAGTCAGAGAGATGTTGAAAGGGACTTCTGAAAGTTTCCTGGTCTGATCTCCTGCTCAGAACAGGGCTAGCTTCAAATTTGCATCAGGTTGTTTACAGCATTCTGTAATTAATTCTGAATGTCTCTATGGAGATAGCTTTTTATTTTTCCTGTACAACCTTATCCATTGCTTAACCGTCTTTACAGTGAAGTTGTTTTTCTTTCATTCGGTCAAAATTTCCCTTGCCAAAACTCATGCCTGTTGTTCTTGTCCCTTCACCCCTGTCCCATGCATCTCTGAAAAGAAGTTACCTCATTTTCTATATAATCCCCTGGAGACTCTGGTAGATTGCTGTTAGATCTCCATGAAGCCAGATTACCTCTGGGCTGAATGAGCCCATCTCCCTCTCTTTGTTGAGCAAGTACTCCAATCCCCAACCACCTCAGTGTATTTCCTTTGAATTCCCTTCAGTTTTTGAGCTCATTCCTGTACTGGGGGATGTTAAAGTGTGTATAGCGGCATCACAAGCACCAAGAAGAAAAAATGTTTCCTTCAATGTGTTAACAATATTGGTTTGATCTGTGTGCTTCTTGGATGTGCTTCATCCCACCATCCAGACTGCTGATGAGGATGCTTAATAATGCCAGCATTCATATTGGTATTCATAACCAGATGCCAGTTAGACTGGCTGTTGAATGTTGTCTTTTGAACCCAATGGTCCAGCTTCACATCCGTCATTTGTATTTTACCTTGCCAGCTTGTAACTTCTCCGTTTGGATACCAGGATACTGTGGGAAACCATGTCAAAACTCAGTCTGAACAACATCCACATATGCACAGTGTTCAAACATCCGTTGTACTTGTTCTTTTTTTTTTTTTTTTTTTTCATTCAGCGTGGTCTGATGTTTTTGTCATTGTCAGAGGTGAGATTTCTCATTCATTTCTGCAAATTCAGAAATATGAGTAAATTCTACTACTGCTCTTTTCCTCTGCAGTGGAGATAACTTGGAGCAGAATACTTGGGACTTGCAGATGGTAACCATCTCTCCGAGTAATGTTCAAATTCTGATTATTCAGACTGTTTTCCACTTTGAGACTCCTTGGAAAATAACTGTTTTTTAAAGACTAATGGAATTTTGTTGTTGTTGTTGTTTAAATCTCCTTTGGGTTGCAAGACAACTTTGAGGAAGTGGAGTGTGAAAAAGACTAAGACCTAAAGAGAAGGATCTAAAGCCAAGACCAGTAAAAGTACAACACTATGGATTCCTACAGGGATAAAACTTGTATTGTTGTATGTGTATTTGTAGCTATTAACTGCTATAAACACTGTTACTACTCACTATATATAGCTTCACTGTTTGGCTAAGGAAGGAGACATTTCCCCTACTGCAGTACATCCTTTTTTCAAATCAGATTTTTTCGTAGGATCCTTTCGATTTTGCTGTAGCTTTTGATCAGGTTAAAAAACATCGCCTGACTGCTTGTTTCATCAAAATTGGGTAGCTTTTCTCTTTAGTGTCAAATAAATTGGTTCACTAAATGAATAAATAAGTATTGTTTAGGTTTGTATTAATGAATGCTAGGAAAAACAATAGTAGCAGCATTTCTGTAATATAAAATCATAACCTGTCTGTTTGATGAACAGTATCTGTAGCCAAAATGAAATAATTTTACACTGTAAAAGCAAAAAGTGAAAAATAGTGTTTGATTGAGATCTTCTGAAATGTTAATTTCCTGTTTCAGGCAGCATTAAAATTCTAGGAATCCACTAAAGTGG
This sequence comes from Perdix hodgsoniae, assembly GCA_035772895.1. Classification (NCBI taxonomy): domain Eukaryota; kingdom Metazoa; phylum Chordata; class Aves; order Galliformes; family Phasianidae; genus Perdix; species Perdix hodgsoniae. Next base: position 25,472,739 of record JAPSGF010000005.1, on the reverse strand, counting down.
ACTACATGCTCCTAAGACTCGCAGTCCATGACAGGGTGAGATTTCACCATTTGGACAAGCCCAGGGTGGTGGCGGAGATATGTCACACCTTATTGCTTGAAGTAACATTGAGAAGCAGTTCTTGATTCATGCTCTTTCTCTTTAGCTTAATTTCAGTTTTGAACATTGTCTCTTTATGGCCTGGCATGTACCGGTGGAAGATTCCAAGTTACACCAATGGAACAGTTAAGCTTGCCCTAAGATATGGTAAGTACTGCAGTAGCCACATTGCAGCCTATTGACTGCTGGAGAGTGCGGGCACCTTCATGGTGGTTTAAACTAACACATTTTACCCTGCAATTGGGGCATGCTAAGAACATGCTCACGGTCAATTATTGTGATTCAGCTGATGGACTGCATGTACCATGGGAGCTCAGCTGTTTTTAACTTAGTATCTCTCTTCTTACCGTTTTGTATAAAGCTTTGAAATGGAGAGTCTTTTAAAAAAGTTGCTTATGATGGATGATAAATTGGACCCAGTAACATAATCCAGCTTAATGTATGTATAAAAGGCAGTATCTTTAAATATTCTGTAGACACTTCAAAGGGGCAGTAACGGGTAGACTGCTGAATGATTTAGAGGCACTGCTGAGAAAGATCTGTGATGGCATTGCAAACTATTATATAAAGTTACACAGAGTAAGCTCACATAAACAAACATGCCAAGAAGAGCCAAGTAAGAGTGAATAAAATTTAACACACTTCCATGTACATAAGTTCTGTGAGTGCATTATAAACATGTACATTACCCATTTTTTGCAGAAACTTCAGTCTCACAAGCCAAGGAGAGGTGACATTGTAGTATGGTATGCCTTTCTAAATGCCTGCCAATGAGGACTTAAGTTTTAAATCTTTTCCTCATCAAGACTTTGATACAAAATATTTTCTGTCTCAGCTCCTTAAAAGATTCATTTTTGTTGGCAATTGGCCAAAATTGGCAAAAGATTCAGATTTTTGTTGGCAATTCACTTATAAAGCTTCAGGTGAGGGGAAAAAAAGCAACAGCCGGAAAAGTGTACGTGAAGGAGTTAGAAAACTTTCCTGTGTTGACCAAAGGCTTTTGCATCGATGAGCGTGAAAACTGCAGCAGGCACACTGTGCTGACTGGTCTGGTATTTTCCTACTGATCCTATAATCAGTGGAGCAGGTAAGTGCAGAACAATATGAACTTCTTTTTGGAAAACAAGGATGTAGAATTAAATTTTTCAGAAAGAAAACATCATCATCAAAAGGTGATGATTGTGTTTCGCACCACCTGGGAGCTGAGTGCATGCTCGGACACTCAGAAAGGAAAAACAGCTCCAAACTGTTCTGCTCCTAATTTTGTCAGTGGGATGTAAAACTGAAAGAGTTGTGCTATCTTTGGTACAAAGTAAAACCAAGCCTCTGATATCATTCTGTCCAGTCTGTAGCTTATTATGCTGAAGCTTTTGCTGGAATAAAACAGGAGAATTACAAAGGTAGGAGAAGGGAGGATGCAGCCATTGCAGCAGGAATAAAGTAGGAATCTCAGCAGCTTTCGGGTGCCTCCTGGTCTGCCTGTTCGCACCAGCATGACCCAGTGCTGTGCTACAAGAAGTAGCAGCACTGTGCCTCTTGAAGCAGCCTTTAGGGCTGCCCCAAAGTTGTGCAGCTTTGCATACGATGGAAAACAGCTGGAAGAGTAGCTGAAAGAGTAGCCACTGAAGTCAGTAAAGGGTGAACATGAAACAGATATTTTGTACCACTAACTTTTGTCATTGGGAAGTAGACAGAAAATAAATGATAAAGGTTTTTTTTGGTTGGTTGGTCAGCTGGTTTGAAATCCCATATGCCTGATTGAGAGAAATGCTGGAAAAAGTGAATCAAACAAAGCCACCTGAACTCTTTGCCCTGTAAGACAGGTTGGCAGAGAAATGGAAAATATTTTGTGACCCTTCCAAATGTTCCAGGAAATGAGGAATATTCTGAGGAAATCTGAGAAGCTGGAATTCCACACATGGATGTGTGCCAGAGTCAAAACCATTGTTATAACAGCTGAGATCTGTTCCTACAGGCCCTGTTGAGCAGGACGTAAGTGCGTTCTTAAGCCTATCTCAGGCTAATAAAGTGCAGAAGTGTGGGCTGAATTTCCAGCCGTGCTACTGATTGCACGTTGCAGCATTATGATTCTCAATACATTCACAAGTAGGTTTGCTCTGCCTTAATATTTCTCTGCTATATCAAAAGTAACTATGTGAAGGCGATAAACCTGAACTAGAGCCTGGCTTTAGGGTATCTTAACCTAATAATGGCCAAGACATACATTCACACTGTCTGATTCTAAGTGTTTGTTCAGGCTCTCCGAGCCATGTGCTTGTATTTGTATCTTTCCCTTTGGACATGCAGGGAACTTGTGCTCCCAGGCTTGCGTATTCTGAATCACAGTTTAATTGGATGACTAAAACACTTGTTATAAATATCATTCTAAAGAGTAAAGTTTTAACTGCGAGCATAATTAACTGAATCAATTTCAAAAGTAATTTCAATTTGTCATTGCTTGCAGTCTTTCAGCTGAGTATGGATATTCACAAATACATTCGGCTCCCCACCTACACGAACTTCTTATGGGGCAACTGCACTGCAGTTTCTTGTAAAATGCTGAGAAAAACAGGTCTGTGTTGTGCTTTCAGTGTGTGTTCTTCCAGAGGGAGAGCTGTGTACAGAAGAGCAGCTTGTGGTAGGAAGGTTTGGCACGTCTGTGTTTCTGAGAAGATAACCAGCAGTATGCTACAGTAATTGCAGTTTCCTGCCAAGACATGCTGCACACTATAATCAGACAACAAATGATCAAGGCATGACTTACTAAAATCAATTATCATCTACCAGGGACAAGTTCCCTAGCCAGCCAGGATGACTGTTAGATGATGGTATGTGAGACCTCGGTTTCAGCAAGGTAACACAAGAGGCTTTCTAAGTAGCAAGTTTGCACTGACCAAGTGTATGTGCACCTCCAGCTGTAACCACTGAGTTGAGGCTGCAGTCTCTCTAAATGCATCCCCTTGTCATCTCTGCCTCACTGCATGTAGTTTTCATGAGTCATTTATTTGTGAACTGATCTTGTACAAGTATTGGTGGCTTCATTTGTGATTAAGCTGCAAATTTCTATCATTAATTGTGAAAGCACTGCTCCTGAGGGAGATCAGAGCATTTCAGACTGTCACCCTGGGCCAGGCCTTTCTCTCTCAGGGAAAGGGGATGAGTATCTGAGACATCAATTGCAGTCCCAGGAGTGTGAGAAAGTTCTGCCTATCTACTGAGTAGTGGACATTTTACATCTACTAAAATGGTTTCACATCCATGTTACGATTTTAAATACAGACAGAAAGTTTCAGTTGTGAAAGGCTATACTTGATCTTTCATTGTTTTCTCTTTGAGCTCAGAAACTGAGTGGAGATCAGTTGGCCACAGCCAATAGCAGGCCATTACCCATGCACCTGGGACATTTTGCATGCCAAATCAGGCCTTTGAAGTAGAGTTTTTTCATATGGTTTCCAGCTCGGCTATTTTGGTTAAGTGACACCTGCTTGTCATGGTAGGGGGAAAGCAGCTGTCATATTCACTGGTTTTGGCTCATGCCCTCTCCTGAGCATGTAAAACTTGATGCTGGTTGAAAGTACCAGGCCCTTGGAGTCTTGCTGGGTTGCTAGGAATGCTTGGTACCCTTTGTAACAGTGCCTTGCATTTCAAGTGCTCATTCAATCACAAGATCTAACTGTTCAGAACTGATTAAACCATCTGTGAATCACGGGGAGGCTTGGGGAGAGATTTGGCAGCATCAGTAGTGAGAGGTGGGCAGAAAGGTTTCATGGGAGGATAGGACAGCTTCAGCTTTTATTTTCAGCCATTTGGCACTCACGTTGCATGCCTCTGACAGGGAAACACGTGCAGTGCCAGAAGGCTATGGAGGCGTATGTTGCTGGTAGGAAGACAGAGTCTTATGATAGTCAGTGTGCTGGTTGTCAGTGTGTTCCTGGTAACGTCCCACAGTGTCTGGGAAAGGGGGTGTGCATTTTAACAAACCTTGGTGCCTGTTGAAGCCTTAGTGGTAAACACAGAGACTCTGGACTTAGGCTGAATGTCCTAATGAAATGATGGTCTGTAGGTATTGTGGTTGTGATGGCTGTAATGTCGATTACATTGGTAAGTGGGATCTGGCAAATTACACTGGCCACAGATGATCTGAAACAGTCCTAAAGAAGAAAGAGGGAAACACTTGGTGGCTTTACTTCAGCAGCCTCACCACAGCGTTGTCTAAACTGGATGAAAGGTCTGAAGTAGTTCACTGTGAATTTGCTTGCCAACTTCTTTTGTATACTCTGGAGTCTGCAGCAGCATGCAAATGTGTGACTTATCCCCCCCTTCCTCTGCTCCCTGCTGTGTGGCCAATGCAGCAAGTCAGGGCAGCATCCTCAGACTGCAGGCTGCTTGCTCATCCACAGGAATACAGCCACTAGGAAATGGGTTAAACATCACACAACCCACTTACATATGGCTTTCCTGAAAATTGCTGTTTTCCTGTAACTTAGGTAGGACAGGGATATTCAGGTCTGAGCCTGTCGTGTGGATCCTACGGAATACTTTTACAGGCAGACATGTATCATTTTCTTGTGATGTAATAAAAGATAAAGCCTGTTTATTTAATTAAGGCATGCAATTGTTATTTAAGATGATGAACAGGTATGGTGTGCATAACTTATATTAACCTGAGAGGTTTGTTTGCTTTGGTTTTTCAAACGCTTTATTTTGCATAGACAATTGATATGCTGATAACTGCCAATCACAGTTCGTGTGCAATTTATATAAAATCAATACGATCCTTCTTAGAAATAATAAATATATTTGCCTATGGATTTGTATCATGGAACACTCAGTGGTGGGGAATTTGGGACTTGGTAAAGAAAGGAAACAATAAAATGAAACAGCAATACAGTTGGGTTATGCTCTTTACACATTTGTGCAGTTTCGGGGAGGAACAGAATGACTGTGGAACAGCCTACAATGTCCATTTGTTGATTTCCTTGCACTGCACGTGGTCAATCTGTATTGCCACGGGTAATGTAAGTGTTCCTGTCTACCTTAGTTACTTTTTATGCCCATTTGCAAAAGTGTGAATGAAAGCCTGGAGTGTTTGCAGTGCAGCTGTCTAGGTTTAAGTTGCTTGCCCTGGTTTGCTTTATAATGAGTGGAGAAAAATTATTTGTAAGATGCATTTCATCCGAACTACAAACACCTGTCTCTCATTGACAGTAAAGGGAGCCTGGCTAATCACTTCACTTGCAGATATGCTGTAGATAAACAAAATCTTAAGATGGAAAATCAGTATAAAGAAAGTGGGAGACCTCTGAAAATCAGATATTGGACTGCAGGTGTCCACTGTGGATCAGAGGAGCTCTCTGTGGTTATGTGACCACGTCATGTCATGAAGATAGCAAACCCCCCTTTAAAAACCATTTCCTTCCTTCTTCCTTCTCCCAGTAGTGTTGATAGGAAGGTTTCTCCTGAGACCCTCACCTGTAATGTTTATCTCCGGAGTTGAATTAATGATTTCCTGCTTGAGATGTAAGCCTCTGGTGCTTACATCTCTGGATGCTTTGGATGGTGAAGTAGCTCTGAATGATTGCACCCTTGGTGCTTAGTGCTACTCTTGTGCCATAATTAACTGAACAGGGTAGAAATAATCCACAATTAAAAAAATAAAAATAAAAAATGGTGAGAGAGGCTGTTCCTGACTGCATGACAAACTGATCTGTGTCATATAGAATTGGGAATAAATGGATGGAGACATAACCTCTTAAACTGACTTAAGAAGTGAAGATATATCCAGTGCAATTACAAAAGCCTCACAAAAGGAAAAAGATGATACCAGCCACCACCTGATCCTTTAGCCTCTACAGTCATTGTATCTGCACCAGGCTGCTGTGGCTGTAGCACTGACAGTAAGCAGTAAGTTCACTTCAGCCTCCAGACTTATGAGAAAGAATACTTTTGTAAAAAGTTTAGAGTCAGCGTAAAGTCAGTATTGAGTCACCTAGTGAGATGAACAAAGGAAAGAACCAAACATTTTTATAGTAAGAAGCTGTAGATGTGTTCCACCAGAAAACTAACCTCTGAAAGATTTTGTCCATTAGGTGTAAATAGGAGCAATCTGAACGACAAACAGTTCTGTTTCATTTCCTGTCACTTTCAAAATGATTATTTTTTTCTTTAATGAGATCTGATGTGCTTAGAAGCTCTCTGCTAAAGTGAGAAGTTCTCAGACATTCTCAATGTTGGCTCACCTTTGTTTTGTGGAGCTCACAAGTTTTATGATTTTGCACAATCCACTTATTTGTAGTAATTTTACATTCAGACAGCATTTTAGCTTGCCAAAATAGAATTTTCCATGAATTACTTAATGAGTAATCAGTATTTACAGGAAGCACGAATAAAAGCTAATAGGAAGATTTCCTTGGTTTGCAATAGAGGCCTAATATAATCTTAGAAGGACTCGCTGTATTTCATCCTATTTTTATCAACATTCACTAACCACTTACACTCTTCTTTTTTTCACTTTAAAAATTTTTTGCTGCAAAAGGTGCCTTGTACCAGCTTGCTGAAACAGCATGGGAAGAGTCACAAACCACTTATTTACTCTTCCCATTTCTAGGAGGCTGGAAGAACAAAACAATGCAAGAAACAGAACCGCTGCAAGCCAGTAAGAGCAATTTACTGCTCTGTCATTACCAGAAAGCTACTTAAATATATTAACAATAAGGCAAGTCAGTCTTCCTGAAACAAACAAAAAAAACCAAACAGTTTTGCAAGAATTGGGAAGCAGAAACTCAAATATCTGATCAAATATTTTTCTGTTTGCTTTTTTTTCCATGTCTGTTAGAGTATTTTAGGAGTGCTGCTGAGGACAATGTATAGGGATAAGTGTTCGGTTATAAACATCTGACTGTGTTGATGAGGTGTTTGGGAAATAATTTATTTCTCTTAATAATTATCTTAAAGGTTTGAGTGTTAATTGTGATGTGCCTTGTTGGGCTAGCTTTCAAGTCATATTCTTCACAAATTGTGTTGCAAATGACTAAAAATACTAGAAGAAAGGGGAAGAATTACTATTGTCTAACCACAACAGTCTAGGCAAACTGCCATAAGATTATTGAAGCTCTAATTCAAAAATTAGTCTCAGCTACAAATGTATTGGTTTAGCCAAGTCCTCTTGCTGGCAGAATGTCTGTCTTAAATTTGCTTTGATACATGCTGTTGTTTGTGTGGTTAGCTAAATACATCATTAGATAGCCCAGGAATTGCTTGTCCATAAGTTAATAAGTTTAACATCAACTTAGTCATTTAGACTAATTTAATTTAGTACATTGTTAGAAATAGCTTAACCTTTATATGACTTCACAATTTCATTTTATTACAGTTACAGATACAACATTATTTACAATCGTAGTGTATCCAAGGCTCAGAAAACACTGCAAATGTTTCACAGTCAGGGTACAAAAAAGGTCTTTTTCCAGAGCTTCAGTTAGAAACAGTTTTTTCTCAGGGGCAAAGAAAATTCATCTTACGTCTTTCTTGTGCATAGGTCCAGAAGAATGCTATGTGTTTACTGCTCTGGCTGGTTTTGTATGACTGCTGATGCGGTTTGTCAGAGATCTGGCCTGTAGGTGTCCTGTCATATAGTTCTGGGTGCTCCCCGTTGACCTTTGCACATTCCATGCAGCTAAAAACATGCACGCCCCAGAGCTAGTACTGTTCTGACATAGAAGCACACCTGGCAAGATCAAAAAGCAAAAACATCTTCAGACTCTGCAGCTGATACTCTCAGAGACCCCCACTCCTCTGTACAAGTAAACATCTAACCTTCATGGATGGTCCCTCTCCACTGGGTCAAGCAGTTCATGTCCTAGAGCACGCTGGTTTACCTTTCTTTAACTCTGACTCATGCTGCCTTTCAGATATATTCAGGGTGTCTGTAACCTGAAGAGCCTGAAAAGCGGGAGACTGAGATAGGAAGGACAAAGCCTTGCCTTGCCTTGCCTTGCCTTGCCAGGACAAAGCCTTGCCCCTCACTGCAAGAAAGACATTGAGGCCCTAGAACGTGTTCATAGGAGGGCTACGAAGCTGGTGAGGGGTCTGGAGCACAGGCCTTATGAGGAACGGCTGAAGGAGCTTGGATTGTTCAGCCTGGAAAAGAGGAGGCTCAGGGGAGACCTCATTGCTCTCTATAACTTCCTGAAGGAAGGTTGTAGTGAGCTGGGGGTCGGCCTCTTCTCTCGTATAATTAGTGATAGAACTAGAGGCAATGGATTCAAGCTGCGCCAGGGGAGATTCAGGCTGGACATTAGGAAATATTACTTCTCAGAAAGGGTGGTCAGGCACTGGAATGCACTGCCCAGGGAGGTGGTGGAGTCACCGACCATGGGAGTGTTCAAGAAACGTTTGGATGTTGTGTTGAGGAGTATGGTTTAGCTGGGAAGTATTGGTAATGGTTGGACTGGATGATCTTCTAGGTCTTTTCCAACCTTGATATTTCTGTGATTCTGTGAAAGCCAATTTCTTCTTTTCTCTGGATACTCTGGATATCTCAGCAATGAGAGAGCTGTTCTGGTCACTCACCCGTCTTTCTCCACACCTGCTGTATACTACTTCCTTGATCGGGTCATTGCAAAAATAGTGGAAGGTCTCCTTTGAACATGTTTTCTGATAAGGAAATGTTATCCCTTAGGGGCAGCTGAATAGTCGGAGTTTATGGGGGAATCCTAGGAGGGCTATTGGTTTGAGATTTGAAGGCTCATCAGAGCAAAACTCTGGATGCAAAGTTCAAAGTGCCCTTGTGTGGGTCCATTCAAAAACCACTCAGCAGACCACAGGCACATACTTACCTTGTGAATGCTTGGTTTCTTGGAGGTTGTGCTGCCCCTGTATGATTGCTACTAGCTCCTGTGCAGCAGCATTGCCAGATGTGGGGCTACACAATCTGTTCCTGACCTTTTGCTGCAGGCAGATGCAAAACCAGGACTGCTCCTATCTTGGCTCTGACTCCTGGTTGTCAAACATGTAACCTCAAAGCTACTGCACACCACTGTGGACCTTCAGACTCACTGGAGCAAAGCCTCCAAATGACAAATGAAAAAGCCATCTGGACTTGTCCATGGCCCTGTTAATTCTGATGGTGCTACCTTGGCTGTAGTTAACCACCTCCAGCAGGAGGAAATGTTCTCTTTAACAAGACCACAGAAGCTTATCAAGTCACTGAGCAAACCTACAGCATCCCCTGTACAGGCAGAGATTCTTCTGAAGCCCCATCAGAATTTCTGGTCCAGTCGTCTGCCTCACTCTCTCTGTTCAACATCTGTGCTGCTCTTATTCAGCAGGAAAAAGCAAAGGCATTTAAAAGAAAACAAAAAAACAGAACACAATGCAAACAAACCAAATTAAAGAAAATGTTTTAAAGCATTTCATTACTCACAAGATGTGAGATGGTCATGTGTTTGAAACTGCAATATTATTTCTGGCAAACGGTCTTGTGATATCCTTCTGTTGATTTTTCCAACCTCTCAAAAAACTGGAGTGAAAATATTTTACTGATGTTACCATCCCTGGGAACAGTTTGTCAACAGTGACCCAGGTTAATGCTGCAAACTCAAAATATTTGGCGTGTGCTTTTGTATTTTTCCTTCATCAAAGAGATTATATGGGGTGAAGGTCTGTTCACATGAAGGCTGTGAGAGATACTGACAGTGTACTTAAAACAAGAGGGGCCCCTTTATAAATATGTGTGCATGTATGCAAATATCCTTTTGCAGATGATTATATAATCATGAAAAAGTCATTACTGTCACATTAAGGTAGCTGGTTAATGAGAAAGCTGTGTGGATACTGTGGGAATATATATACTGTAGAAACAAGGACATATGCATCACAGTTCTGTAGCAGTTCTGTGACCAGGGGAATCAATGGAGCTTGATTTTCTATGGATTTGTGCCCTGCTTTTATGACCCTATCTAGATTTTCCAATGTCTCATATGAGATGCTGCACTTTTTACCTCAGAGAGACACTAACCACTGCTCTTAGCTGACTGCCTACTTTCAGAATACTTTTAAAGATGTAAGAGGGGTTTTTTTTGTTTTGTTTGGGTTTTTTTTTTGGACTTTTATATCTTTGTCAAACATGCTTGATTTAGGCCTAAGCATTTGAAGATTCATAGAGAGGTCTCAGGTGTACAAATAAGCAGCACGGTGTCCTAAACCCAATTTCTGTAAAATCAAGTTAAGTGTCCTCACACTTATAGCTATGGAAAAGAAAAATAAACGTGAATTAAAACAGAAAACATGATTTTAAACATAAATATGAAATGTAATGGCTAAGGAATAGAAGATAAATATGCAGATTGAGAATTAGTCACTCAGGGGAGGTCTTCCACTGACTTGCAATGAGAATTTCACACCTAATTGCAATCTGTGTCTTCAAAATCACCCAATCTCTGCCGTAAAAGTACATAAAACTTCTCACATATGACATTATTTTAAAAAACTCATGCATATGCTCTGGTGCCTGGGAATAAACAAACCTGACTGTTGGTTGCAAATTGCAGAAAAATGTCCAGATTTCATGGGTTCATCTGTTACCTTCTACTTTTTTTTTAAAAAAAAATAATTAAAAGATACTGATTTATTTTGAGATTTGCGTTTAGGTAAACAAACAAAAGAAAAGAAATACTGAATAATTCCACTGAGAATCTTACTGGCTTTGGAGTTTAATTTTAGCCAGTAAGAGCAATAGCTCAATGACATTGCTTTGACAGAAAAGGCCAACACAAGAGCTTTAAGGGTTTTAATTTCCCGGAGGGGTCATAAGGTCCCTTGCTTCCAAGTATGTTAAAAAGACAAATCAAACTGAAGAGCCAAGTCAGGTTCATTAGCTCTGGCAATCACAATTACCAAAGCAAACATGTTGCTCCTTTTCTTTGTACTGAGCCAAAAGTTTTGCTATGTACAAAACAATGCTTTGGGCTGTATTTATATTAGCTTACCCCCTGTCGCCAGGGCCCAGTGACCCTTGAAAAGGACCAAACAACAAAAGGAAATGCAAAAAGATATCTCTTTAGGATGACAAACTGCCCCCACCCCATGTCCACTGACTCTGGGTTCAGCTGCAGCAGTGACAGGCCCTGAGGCTCAGGGTGATCAAGAGCTCTCTCATTTCTGATCATCAAAGGGCCACAAGTGGGGAGTGAGGCCTGATTCTCTGCATGAGAGACTGGCTCGGCATGGACTAAGCTGTCCTCTGAAGATGCATCAGGCTCTGAAGCCTGAAGTGAACACAGGGATACAGACCTATGAGGTGCTGCAGAGTGGGCTGGACACTGTGCTGAGGGAATTCAAGGGCTGTCAGGAGAAAGCTGGGGGTTGTGTAAATACCAGCAGCCTCAGCCCTTCCAGCTCTGAGTCACATGAATCATTAAACTACTCATATATCTCCTTATCTTTCACCTCTTCCCTCTATTTTGGAGTTGTTCTTCAGTTCTGTTGTCTTTCGAGTCACACCCTGTTTCCTCCAGTTTAGGATCTTTCTGTAGCTGAGCTTATGTTATGATTTGCAGGCCTTTCACATCTCTGAAATGCTGTAAGCAGTGTTTCTGAGCTGAATTCACCATATATTTGATCTAGGCAATGACATGGTGCTAAACCAACTGGAAATGTTGCTTAAAAAAGCCTACAAACAAACGAACCCAAACTTGAGAAACAAAATCAAAGACTTAAGCACAAAATGTATAGATGACCAGAATCATGGGATCTTTTGAGTTGGAAGGGACCCTTAAAGGTCATCTAGTCCAACCCCCCTGAAATGAACAGAGACATCTAAATCTAAATCAGCTCCTTGAAATTTATGGCATATCCACAGTAAATTAGTAGTAACTAAGATTAAAAACATAATTGGGATCCCAATGAACAGGTGAAAGGGAACTGAAAACTCAGAAGTGTGCAGTAAGCTATTCAGCCAAAGTGGGACTCCTAGCAACTCTCAGAGAGATTAACAGCTTGGTTTTGAAGCTGGAAGAAGACTTTCCAAAACAGAGCATGTTGCAGGGAGATGTGCCAACATCCCGCTGTGTGTGCCTGCAGTCATAGTGCTTGGCTGTCACCTGCCCTTGTGTGAGGGGTGAGGGAGTGTTATGGGGAACAGTCTGTCTGTTCACTTGCTTTCTGAAGAGATGGGAAGAACACAGCTGACTCTTTCTGTGAACAGGTAGGAAAGAATTGCCTCCTTCTCCACTTCAGCAGGACCAACCATCCGGGCTATGGCTGGTTGTATGATGGGTGGTGTACAATGGTTGTTGTTGCTTTGGAAAAATTTGCTTTCTTTTGAATTTCTCCTGCCAGGTCAGAACAGGTATATCAAAAGGCCTGCTGCAAGCAGCTGGCTCAGGATCATAGTCTGTCATATGGCCCCTGTACTCCTATACGTCCCAGTTCTTCTGCACTTAGTGCAAGTGAAAACCAAAGTGATATCTACTGTTAGTTGTGACCAAGTCAGGAACTCATGATATTTACAGTCCAAAATAAATGTTTATTATATTTTGCAACAAATTTTCTGATTCTGTGTAATTCTTTTTATAATCATCCACTGAAGAACTGATATTAAGCACATACAGGCATGAAATGGCTTGTATTGTTTTTACAGGATTTCTTTTGATTGTGTTATCTGAAAGAAAAACAAACATCCAAAAGAAAATCAGGCACTCTCAGGCCCCACATCTGTTAAGCTTCAGTAGATTTGCTTAGCTCTCCAGAGTCCATCCTGTATTGATTTAAACATACATGTTCCTATATTTATATGAAGTCTCTCGAAAGTGAGAGAACAAAACTCTGGGCCTTACTCTAGGAGGTATACCCAAACCTAGACTTCCAAGTAGAAGCACTGTAGGGCTTATGTCCTTGATTTTGGTATGTATTCCACCAAATTAAGTGTTTAAACTTTCTGGAGAACTGAAATTTTCAGTGCGCCTGCAGATGGAACAGAAATTCCTTTTGTGCTCCTGCTGTCTGTGAGGGGCTGGAAATCTGTAGTTATCCGGGACCAAGCCTGCTGAGGATGGAGGCCAGTTCCCTCAGCGATGTGCTCTAGATTCACCAAAAGTTCACTGAAATCAACGTACTTTGAGAACAACATTTTGGGTACAACATACTGGTTTTGTTTTTCTTTTTTTTTTTTCAAATGCAACTCTGTTTTGTCAAATACTTCCTGACCAGACCTAGTTTTGATCTTCTCTTCCCTTTTCCTGCAAGGAAAAAGGACAGTGATCACATTCATTTACCAATCTAGATCTTTTATGACTTAACAGCAACAACAACAAACCAATATCAGATTTAATTCTAGACAATTCCTATCATGATCTTCCAAAGAATTGAGATGATTCAGACTAGAAGTAGAAATAGAAAGACCTAACTGCTACCTGCTCAATTTTTGTGATCACTACTTATCCAAATTATATTATCAAGCAGCTGATTATTTTAAAATATTCTGCAGAGCATATTTACTTCTCTTTAGATACTGCTTTCAGGGTATGCTAACCTTCCTTGGACCTTGTGGGCTTAAAAAAAGAAAAGAAATAAATTGAGTATTGGCACAATTTTATCCTTTATTAACATAATTAAATTACTTCTGCTTATACCCCAGTCTGTCACATTAAGACACGCTTTACTGAGTTATGTTATTGTTATTTGCAATGCAACAGTGTGTGAAGACTCAGCCAAAGACCGTGGGCCTTTCGTAAACCCTACACACGAAGGATCCATTATTCTTTTGGGTGCAGATACATCTCTTTGTAATTGCATCCTGAGCTGTGACAAAGTGGCTGCCAGGCAACACAGCTGTCAAAAACACATTGCAGGGCAGTTGGAGAGCACAAGTCGAAGGAAATAATAGAAATGTTTGGGACACGAAGCATTGTACAGAACAGCTCTTTGTGCTCCTCATACCTGATTGTACAGCACAGTCTCAGCTGAAACAGCATAATCCCACGAAGCTTGCGGTGTCCAAGACCTCATCCAAGTTAGATCTGACACTGAGGAGTACATTCCTGCCCTGTTTCTGTCTGTTATGTCAGCAATAGGTCTCATGTGATGGACCATAGCAGGCAGGTAACATGGCTGAAAATGTTTTACAGTTACCTTTCAGATGGATTAGTTCCCTGCTTCAGCTCATACTATGGCCAGTGCCTGTTGGCACTAGCAGGAAGGTGACAGCAGCATGTGGCTGCACAGACCCTGCCATTTGAGCAGGACCTGGCTCAGCGCTTCGCACTGCTTGCAAAGTCGCGCGCACAGGATGCAACAGAGCTCTTTAATGACAGATGGCTGCTGAAAGGAGGACTTCTGCTTTCCCTCACTTGCAGGTTGCTGCTTGCCTCGATCCTGCAGCTGTGTGGTCACAAGGTGGATCAATTCAGCTCTGGCCAATGGAAAACTCATTATTTTCTGAAGTGTAATTTTTCCAGCAGATTGACTAGCTGGCTGGAGTCAGATGGGCACCAGGTTCAGCAGAGCACAAGCTCATGGGTTGCAGGCAGGGTCATCTTTTTGCAGCAGCCTGCTGTCAGGTCTGTGAAGGTGAAAAGGAGGGATGCCATTGATTGACTGATTGATTAGATGAGAGTTAATGGCCTCGGGTTTCACGGGGGGAGATTCAGGTTGGATATTAGGAATTGTTTTTTTCCCCTGAAAGAGTGGTGATGACTGCCCAGCGAAGTGGTGGGCTCGTCATCCCCAGAGGTGTTCAAGAACTGTGTAGATGTGGCACTCTGGGACACTGTTTAGTGAGCATGATGGGGATGGTTTGCATGGTTGGACTGGATAATCTTAGAGGTCTTTTTGAACTTTAATGTTTCTATCATTCTATAATTCTAAGAAAGTCCAGACTACTGCTGCTGTATCCATGCAACACACAACTCCATGTCACACTGCTTTTAAAAGGGGCCATTCTGTGCCTCTGTGCCCAGACACATCTGCTACCTCCCTTCCAGTATGGATACCTCTGAGATCCCAGCTGAGTTGGCTTAGGAAGAACAAGTGAAGAAAAAGATTCTATTCTATTCTATTCTATTCTATTCTATTCTATTCTATTCTAT